>JAATLQ010038484.1:19868-112843 GCA_013421005.1 Heliconius erato x Heliconius himera | reverse complement strand
TATAGATTTTATCGATACTATTGTATCCTAGACATTTAATAGTATCGATACTATCGATTGTATTGATTAATTTCCGATTAGGAGATACGATACTACAGATAGTATCGATAGTATTGCACTTAGCCGATTGTATTGTATTCTTCTAAACTATCGATAGAATCGATAGTATCGATAAGATCGATACTATCGATTGTTGTATCGATCGTATAGGCTTTTTTAGATTAAAACTATCGATCGCGGAACTATCGATAATTCGGCAACACTAGAACACGAGTGCCGTGTCGTTTGTGCTTATATTGGAAATCCACCGGAAAAGACGCAGCACACTACCGCCACTTAATACAATCGATAATGGAAACAATATCAAATGACGTACTTGTATTTACAGCGACACCTATTACTACATTATAAATAACTTATGCTAACATTATTATATATTTGCAAAATTTGGCGGCACACTTTTGTGTGCCGCGGCACAGTGGTTGAGAATCATTGCTTTATACACTACAGCATGTACATTATTGAAGTGTTTATAGTTTTAATTAACAAAATTAGAAAACTGATGAAATCGTTTCATAAACAGATATAGTGTGAAGAAAATTATATGAATTTGTTCTCACGCAACTGTTAATGTTTTCATATAAATCTATCTCGCATCGCATCTGTCACACGACGTGTAATATTTTACATCTTTGAAATGATCCAACAATTTTCACAATACTAGTATTCGTACGTAGTTTTGTTTGTATGGACTTAAAGACTTTTTATAGGAATTTACACAAGGCATTTCTTAGTGCTCACCTACATTCCGTAACCTACCGATATGCCAAATTTTAAATTTCTAACGTCCAATATTAATAACCTATCTCCAACGTCAATCTTAGATTGTTTCATACATCTATCCAATCTCTAGATTGGATAGATATATGAAACAATCTAAGATTGACGTTGGAGATAGGTTATTAATATTGGGCGTAAGTTGATTAGTTTCATATAGATATATAAATTAAAAATTAATTAATTAGCTTCACGCTGTATCCCGCACACAGCAGGGTAGGCAGAGGGAACCTAGTGTTAAGACACTGCGTTCCCCACTTTCTGCCGAATTCTGGAGGCATTGCGTGTTGAGTGGCAGAACTCAACGCCGCGCTTAACCTCGACACCAGAGCGAAGAAATGGAAATATAAATTTAAGTAAATATTTCATCTCCTCGAGTGGGGATCGAACCCACAACCAGTCGGTTTTACAGTCACACCTCGTGCCACAGCGCCACCACTGGCCTCTTATAAATAAAAAATAATTTATTATTCTTTCTATATTACTTAATGTTTACTTATTTAGAAAACGTATAAAAATTTGAACGCAGCGAGACTCGAGCCCGTGCCTCCTGGAAACCGACCAGGAGCTCTGACCACTAAGCCATGCGTTTTTATACGTTTTCTAAATAAGTATTTTTCTTTCCTAAGTGTGGAATAACACTTTAAAAAAAATGTTTAAAAATTACTTAATGTTTGACCCGTTTTCTTATATGTCATTCTGAGACCATCAATGACAGAGTTGAAGTATTCTTGAGTGGACGTTATTAATAACTATAAAAATTATTTCATTTTCATAACACAAAATTCAATGAATTAAGGTAAAAAGTACGGCAGTTTTTATATTTTTTAAATTATTTAATTAAAATTTTATATAAATGCATTTTTAAATTAATAGCTTTCTATTTAAGATAAACGTGCATTCGCAACATCATATATAACATAGCAGTGTCCGTATTGTAATATTCCACAATAAAATTTTCCACCCACTTGCACACACAAAGAGAAAACCTAAGCTAGTATGTAGATTTTTGTAAAATTTTTCGACTTGGCTAAAATTGATATTGTTTTCTTCTTTTTCTCATACAATACGCTTTAATTAGTCCTTCTTCTTTGTGCCATGTAACATTTTTGATAAGGCCAACTTTTGTTCGTGACAGAGAGTAGAGGTACTCGAGTCAAAATTATTCACATAGTAGGTATTTCATATTCATGCGGCGATCTACAAAGGATTGACAATGGGTGGCTTCCTGCGCGGTCATCGTCATACAAAAGAGTTTCGAAACGCATTTTGCGCTTGGTACTTTTTAGCTACAGTTTTTTTTTTGCATATTTTAAATAGTATTTTGAGGCCGGTCGTGGTGCACCGGCGCACAGTGTTACTAAAAAAAGTGTGTGTGTTAACGCGACTAGTTGCGGGTTCGACTCCCACTCGAGGAAATGATTTTTTTTATTTCTTCGCTCTGGTGTCCAGACAAAGCGCGGGGTTGGGTTTAGCTACGCAATGCCTCCAAAATTTGGCGGAAAATGGGGAACGATGTGTCTTTACACTAGGCTCCCTCTGCCTGCTGTGTGCGGGATACAGCGTGCAGCCGATTTATTTTTAATTTAAATAATGTTAGGGATGACTTGGTTATTTTGTCTATTTATATTAATGGATAAAAAATATTAGTAAAAACTTTAGCCCGGCGTCTATATTAAAAATATAAAATATCAATACTTAATTTGTATATCAATGAACAACAAACATTGATCCATATTGAAAATGATAATGCGTAAAACAACAAAGATCCGACAACCATTTTCGTGTAAATTGCGTATATATATGTGAAAACGAGTTGAATATTTAATTTTGCATAGTAAAATGTTTTGTGTTAAACAACAGTAACAATGGAAAGAACTAAATGAAGTCTCCTGATAAAATATTCAATAGATTCCCGTCTCATGCGCGGGTTGAAATTGATTTGTACCAACATTTGCTTGTGGTTTTTGTTGCGTGGATTTTTAATAAATTGACGACTACAGGGCTCTATCTAACATATTTAAGCTGATATGTCGAAGCGCGGTGTTGAGTTCCGCTACTCAACACGCAATGCCTCTAGAATTCGGCGGAATTTGGGGAGCGGAGTGTCTTAACACTAGCTCTTTTCTCTGCCTATCCTGCTATAAGTCATATACAACGTGAAGATGATAAAAAAATGTCAATACTTAGTGACTTTTGAGGCGTAGGTGTTATCTGGGAGTTTTATCTTAATTGTTTTAACAATATTATTGATGTTAAAGGTTTTAATCTTAAAAATATTTTAAAATAATGAACTTATCATTATTTTAAAATATTTTTAAGATTAAGTCAGCCTCAACGATTAACGGAGTATGCGATTGAAAATATAATTTCTAGCGGGCAGAGCGCGGTGCCAAGTTCCGTTACACGCAATTTTTTAATGTCTAACTTTTCTTAGTCTTTAAATGGTAATAGTAAAGCTGATTATTTCACCATTTTACACAATAGTTCTTCTTAAAAAATTTCGTTGCACATTAAATAAAAATTTGGTTTGCAGTTTTTGTTCGTAAACGTTAATATTTTGATACTGTTTCCCATATACTTACTATTTAAGACTATTTATTCATATATTTTAAATATTAATATGAAAAAATATATGTCCTTTCAAATATAACAATATACGCCGCGAGATACCTACACGATAGAACCAAGCAAACGGATAACTCGGATGTTATTATAAACTAAAATTATTCTACAGTTTTGTTGTGCTCACGTTAGTTTTGAACTAAGTCGCTCTTGTTGTTTCAACCGTACGAGTATACTATACTATACTATGTACTTGCTTTAGAAATGTTGATAAAATAACCTACTGTATATAAAAACCACAAAAAAACTATAGTAGTAGTAGTAGGTAGGCAGAGGGAACCTAGTGTTAAGACACTCTATTCCCTACTTTCCGTCGAGTTTCCAGACTGGCATTACGTGTTAAGTGTAAGGAATCAATGCCGTTCTTTTGCCTTGTTGCAAAAGCGAAGAAATGAGAATATTAATCAATAATTAATTCCCTCGAGTGGGGATCGAACCCACAACCGTTGCGATACAGTCACACCCTTGTGCCCATAAAAATCCCAAAATAATTGTTTTTATTTAATTGTTTAAAAGATTAAAGTAATAAAAAATCATATTAGAAGTCATTATAGTTGTCATCAGTCAACTCTATTAAATGAATAATCATGTAGTTCAAGCGGGCGAAGCCGCGGGCGGACAGCTAGTACGATATAAAAAGTTACCTGTAAAATTTTGGTTAACACAAAACAAATATTTATTGTAAGGTGAGATTATCGCCAAATAGCTTTTTTTACGTGGAGTTTAAACCTAATTTCGATCAAAAATAGAATGGCAAGAAAAACGCAGTAACGAGTTGCACCACCTAACATGATATGTCTCGAATTTGGGGAAAAAGGAGAATAGAGACTCTTGACGCAAGTTTCTCTCTGTCTATCTTGCTATATGCAAAAATAAATCGTGAAGCTAAAATAATAAAAATAAACATAAACACTACTCCTCTCATTTAACGCTTCATAATTCTATAAACGTAAACTAATTATTATTAGGTAAACATAATATAAAGGTAAATAAATGTTTGCTTACCTATCTCTTCATACAGTTAGATGTTATGCTTTTCCTTTGAGTAAAGTTCCCGCCGTATAAATTGCGTGTATCGTTCCGTTGCAACGTTCAACTAATAAGCACAGCCTCAGTATACAAGTTTTATTACTTTACGCAACGGATATACGAGATTTTTACCTTAATTAAGTAGTTATATGTAATAAAATGTATACTGTAATACTTAAAGAGATATGAGAAAAATTTTGATTAACACAACAAAGTAAATACTATTTATTATGTGCACAGTAAAGTAGAGTATGTGTTGATAATGGAGAATTATATATAAATGGAAATATAAGTTTTAGAAAATATTTAATCTCCTCGAGTGGGGATCGAAGCCACAACCAGTCGGTTATACAGTCACACTTCGTGCCGCTGCGCCACGACTGGCCTCAATATAACCTTATATAATTAGATATTTGTTATTCAACCCAATCGTATACAAAATTTCAGTAAGTATTAAACCAATAATTTTATTTTGATTAATATATAATTTTAATGTTCAGTTGTGAAAACCTGTAGAGAGCCAAAATTCAAAAGCTCAAAAAACATTTTTCTGCTTCAATAACAGAGAAAGTGATATGTTGGAAATTTTGTTCTATGCAATCTAATATTAAACAAAATACTTTCCTTCGTTTGAGAATTGAATCCACGACCATCTCATAAAAAAAATTAAATCAGCATCACGCTGTATCCCGCGCACAGCAGGGCAGTAGTAACCTTGTGTTAAGACACTCCGTTTCCCACTTTCTGCCGAATTCTGGAAGCTTTGCTTGTTGAGTGGCAGAATTCAACGCCGCGCTTTTGCCTCGACACCAGAGCGAAGAAATGGAAATATAAATTTAAGTAAATATTTCATCTCCTCGAATGGGGAATGAACCCACAACCAGTCGGTTTTACATTCACACTTTGTGCCGCTGCGCTACGACCGGCCTCCATCTCATATCTCATATATATTCAAAACAAAGAAAAAATAAAACACTAAATAAACCTTCAATATTATCGAATATATTAAACTAACGACCAGTACCCAACTAGGCGTCGAGATTTCATTAAGGATCGTTTTCATACTCATCTCTAATACTTAGCAATTTCCATTTGAAGGGAACAATGTAATCTTTAAGATATTTACTAAGCGATGCTTTGTTGGCAGCTCTAAAACGGTATATGGAGATACTCGATTTAATTTATTAAAATATTCGCTTCGCTTCGCCTTTCACTACTTACCTACAGCGTCAGTTAAGTATTTTAATATTTTAGTGGAATTTTTAATGCTCAAAATGGATGCTGACTGACTGTTAGTGCAATGTCAAGTCTAAGGTTTTGTTTCGGATTTCGTATTCTTGGCACTGATGTATAGAGAATTTGTAATTAATTAATCTACCTATTGTTCGTCTTCTCTGAAGGATTAAAGTTCTTTTTTTTATGTTATGAATCGTATACATAGCTGCCATTTCAGTAATAATTTAAAATACAACCGAAGAGGGGCCGTCGTGGCTCAGGAGCACAAGGGTGTGACTGTAACGCGACGATTATGGGTTCGATCCCCAATCGAAGGAATTAATTATTATTTCTTAATAGTTTCATTTCTTCGCGCTGGCACCAAGGCAAAAGCTCGGCGTTGAGTTCCGCCGCTCCACATGCAATGCTTTTAAAAATTCGGCGGAAAGTGGGGAGTGTCTTAACGTAGTGAGGTTCCCTCTGCCGCTCCTGCTATATACAGGATACAGCGTGAAGCTGATTTATTTTTTTTAAGTGATAACAATTTGTAGCATATTCAATTTGTAGCATAGTCCGTAAGACTCCACATGTCTGATTTTTTTCCTTCATGTTGTATCGAGCACATAGAGTACCATGTACTTTGGAATGTATTAAGATACCACATACCCACTAAGACACCTCCGTCCCTCGATTTCCACCGAATTCCGGAGGCATTGCGTGTTGAGTGGCAAAACTCAACACCACACAGACTAAAAAAATTAATATTAAATATTTAATAAAAAAATAGTATTAAATATTAAATATTTAATTTCTCCGAGTGGGAATTAAACCCACAACCGTCACGTTTTGAGTTGCACTCTGCACTTGTGCAACGACGGATCCTCCCAGATTTTTTCGTTTCACGCTTAAT
This sequence comes from Heliconius erato x Heliconius himera, assembly GCA_013421005.1. Classification (NCBI taxonomy): domain Eukaryota; kingdom Metazoa; phylum Arthropoda; class Insecta; order Lepidoptera; family Nymphalidae; genus Heliconius; species Heliconius erato x Heliconius himera. Next base: position 106,227 of record JAATLQ010038484.1, on the reverse strand, counting down.
CCCTAGCGGGGAAGCCAGGGAGAATAGAGCGCTAGGCGCAACGGTCTCTACATACCTCTTTCGCCTCGACCAATGTCCTCAGCCTCACCATACATGATCTCCGGGAATTACCTACCAATAAATAATCTTTAAAAACTGCTCTCCTTTTACCTTTAAAAAGTAAATTGACATAGTTTTTTTCCTGTACAAGTATGAAATTTTAATGAAATCAACCTGAACTTTTTATACGGATCTGTGTCACGGTAACTATTTTAATATAAAATTTCTTATTACGATAGATATTTATTAATATTAATAATATTTTACGTTGCTTTATAAGAAGCTCTTTGGATATTTTTTTATTATATCATTTAATATAACGTTAAATAGTTTACGATCCGAACGTCGACTGAAAGATACTTTTTTTTATTTTATTTATTTATGATTTAATAAGGTTGTCGTTGTCTAGAGAAATAGTAACGCTGGTAACGTGACGGTTGTGGGTTCGATTCGTTTTCGGGTTTTATTGTCCGTTTCTGGTAACAATACCCTTTGGAGTAAAACATGATTTTCTTTTCCTTCTCTGGTAACAAAATAAAGCGCGGCGTTGAGTTCCGCAGCCACGAAAATTGGGAGTTACGTGGGGAACAGAGTGTATTAACACTCTTACTGGCTACTGTGCTATATGTGGGGTACAAAACTAAAAAAACAATTAAGATATTTTACAAGAATTTTTACAATTTACTTTAAATTTTTGAACAAAAATATTTGTTAAACCTTCTTTGAACTAAAACTTAAATTAGCCGATTGTAAACTTTACGGCCGTAGGTTAAATTCCCAGTCGACGCGTGGAAATAAATTATTCTTATTTATTCTTTTTTATTATTCTTTTAGCGTCACGCTTACTCGCACACAGTAGGGTAGGCAGAGGAAATCTAGTGTCAAGACATTTCGCTCCCCATTTTCGTGGCGGAACTCATCGCTTAGCCTCGACACCAGAGCGAAGAAATGAAAAATTTTTTTTTCCTCAACTGGGAATCGAATCCACAATCTATCGCGGTTGCAGTTACCTTTTTGCACCTGCGCCACGACTGGCCTCAATTCTTATTTATTTGCACTCGCAAAACGAAGCGAGGCGTTGAGTTTCTTCACTAAATCTGTAACGTTAACTGCTGGTACAAAAATTGAGATTTTTGGATAAATAAATTTTTCCGTAATGCCCTTATATTACTTACAACTTAAAAAGAGAGAGGGAATACTCACTTAATTTTTATATAATATGAGTAAAGTAAATATAACTTTACATTCAAATTTGTCAGATAAAATTTTATGCTATCGCTATTAGGAGACGCACAGTTGCCTCAGGGCGGGTTAACGTTGTGTAACAATATAATGAATGTATAAAGGATAGGTAATGGATACTAGAAAGACCTACTTTTAGACTTGTCTATGACTTAATTTTAAACGATATAGTCATATAATGCTCTTTTTCAGTATATTATATATGATGCTAGTATGTTACTATTAGCATTATCGAGTTTGGCCTTACATATAAAACTTTACATAAAATAAGTAAACAATAAAAGTATTTTTATGTAGTAAGATTCAAATCTTACTGTTTTGTAATATTTATAGGAAACTGGAGAGCCACTCGCTTCGTTTTTTTTATATAAAAGACAAGGCAAACGAGCGTACGCCTTCACCTGTTAAGTGATCACCGCCGCCCACAACCCCGTGCAATACCAGAGGAACTACAGGTGCATTGCCGGCCTTTAAATACGAAGTTAGTCTTAAGACAAAACTTAAGTAGCTTATTGGTATATTATAGCCAAATTACATAAAATGTTTATATAAATTGTAGCCTATGTGTTTTTCTTATGTACAAGAACTTTTACTACAAAAGATTATTCAAATCGGTTTAGTAGTTTTTGCATCAAAGAGAAACAAACATTCATCCGCACGAACCTTCACATTTCCAATATCAATAAGTAGAATTCTATTCACTTTTAATCCCGAAAATGTCAACAAAACTTAAAAAAACACCTAAATGTCAAAAGCTTCTCTAACATACTCCATATTTTAGGTTCCCACAAAATAAACAAACGGAATATTTAAAATTAAACTAAAAGCTACCGGCAAATGAGAGCTGGCTGAGGAAACTTTTTGATTGCAACTTTTCTTTAGCGGTATGTTTTTCTGTTAAATACTGGAAATTGGTTTTTTAATATCTTCACTTACAGCGGAGAAGTCTGGAAGTTGAATTTAATATACCGTTCTTGGTTTAGCCTTTGTAATTTGTTCCCAGAACTCATTATGAGATGAAACAAAATGTTGTTTTGCGTTTTAAAGATTTTATTTAATACATTATTTTTATTGAGAGAATAGAGAGTTTTAAAGGACTGGATACGTGGCAATCCACTACTGTGCGGTTTCAGAGGAACTTCCTTCCACGCACCACGGAACTGTGGAATGGCCTACCCGTGGCAGTGTTTCCAGGTCGATATGACATAGGTACCTTCAAAAAGCGCGTTTATCGCCACCTTAAAGGTCAGCAACGCACCTGTAGCTCCTCTGGTGTTGCACGGGGTCGTGGGCGGCGGTAATCACGTACCATCAGGTGAACCGAACGCTCGTTTGCCTTATCCTTTTCCATAAAAAAAAATCCGTTGCCACTTTTTGTTCAATTTTGATATTTTGATTACGTAGAAAGAGTGAAACTGGAAGCCGTGATATATTAAATTATTTAAATATAATCGTGGCCATAATGTCTCCTTACGTAGTATAACAAACGTGATTAGTTATCTTTCTAAGTTCCATACTATAACTATGTTAATTTGTTGAACAATAAATAAAGTATCTAACATTTGGAGGTGATATAATGAAACACAAACGCTCAATTTTTTTTTACATCTTAACTTTTATATTAAAATGAAGGCTAAATATAACATAGTAGGCGAAGAGAAACTAGTGTTAAGACTCACCGCTCCGCGTGCAGCGCCCAATTTTCGAGACATTCCCTGTTCAGTTGCAGTGTATCAGAGCAAGGAAATGACAATATACGAGTACACACCCCATTTCATAATTTTGAATGACTATATTATAAGAATGATGATTTAAATATAGTATTATATTTTCTATTTTTCCCTTTAATAATTAGTGTAAAACATTAGAGCAACTAAACATTTTATTTACACTCCATACAGAGCCTTTTTTTAATAAATATATTTTAATATGAATAGTTTTTGTCGTGCTAGATTTGAACGACTCTTTTATTAATCAAACATTTCAATTTCACTGACAGTATTTTAATATAAAACTATCTATTACGGCAAAGTAGCGGTCCTTTTTGTCTTGGACTTAATCTAATTAAGGTATTCACTAAGACGTCTGCGAGAATATTAGTTCATGCAAATTAATATCTTGACTCTTGTAATTTTTAAATGTATAATAATGTGTCCATGGGTCTTTAAACAACTTTGTACAATTTTTTATCAAATTTTACTGGATAGTAGTGGAATGTATTTGTAATATTATTATTTTTTTTTTTTTGTAATGTTAAATTTACATTACGTTACTTAAATTTTATGCATATTACCTATTTTTAGTAGATCTATTTGTAACTACGTACTGAAATAAATCTGTCCGTCCATTGACTAACACGTAAAATCGTTTTTTTTTCCGTTTTCGTTTCACCCAGCCTTTTTTTTATGAAAAAGGACAAGGCTAACGAGCGTCCGGGTGACCTGATAGTAAGTGATAAGGATTTCTTTTATTTCCAAATAAGGTAAATGACCATCAATGCTTATGAGGATTTAATATAAACCAAGTCTCACTAAACTATCTTCAGTTTCAGCTTTCAGAAATAGAAATAAAAATTGATTGTGCCTTCAAGTCTCACCTAAACAAATCGGACAAGGAGTTAGTCCGAACGAAAACAATTAAAAGTTCTCCAAACGCTAGAACTGTATTTATCTTCTGTTATTCAACTTTTACGAGTCTGTTCCTACGTTCTTTTATCAACAAATTAGTTTAAGCTGTTTAACATTTGATAGCTTAAATAGATTAAATGTGCATTTTATGACGCTGTTAAATTTTGTGACTGAAAAAAAATAGGTATTTTCATTGGTTTTGTCTTTTGTTTTTGGTGTAGATTATTTAGGGCTAGATTTTTAGGTGAGATTTGTTTGTTTTTTTTTTTGTTTTTTTTTTTTTAGTAGATTTGAATAGGCAAAATGAACTTGTTAAGACATCTCGTTTTCCACTTTTTGCCCAATCTTCTAGACTGTTTTAATTTTCAAAATGATTGAGTGTCGGAAATTAATTAAGAAAGGGGAGTGAAAATAAGTCAAGGAATGTTGATATATAAAATGTTTTTTAATTTACTGGTAACGGTTTCATCCTAACGATCCATCTGTTAATCTATTGAAAATTATTATTGGCTAAAATGGATTAAAAAAATCAAATATTGCTTTCAATGAATTGTATGTTTAAAACAACAAAGGCGATCAATAATAATGTAATAAAGATAACGTTTAATTATAATTGGTTGACTTTTTAGAATTTGCAATTAAATGGATCAGTTTGTCTATCTGCATATCTCTCACCAAACTGTACTTCATGAATCGTCATAGATATTTGATTTTTTTACAGATAATAACGTATTTTTGTTCCCACAGAATACAATAAATATTTAAGGGGGCCTCCCATACAACAAACCAAAAGCTCTTTGCTCGCCAAATTTTTGTTTTATATTGATAACGGCAACAGGTAGACGCTTGAAAAATTAACAAAATATATAATTATATATTGATTTTAACCGTTTTCATGCATAATGGTACGGAATTATTAATGCGCAAAATCAACTCGCACTTGGCCGGTTTTTACTTATTTATATAAGTAGGTAAGAATGTTTTAGAGGTTTTCTGTATTTCTTTTATGATGCCTTGAGGTTTTTCTTTTCTGAGAACAATTTGAGTTAATTTAACTACTATTTTAATTAACTAAAGATTCACCCGTCACTCGAGAAGTTGTTCGCTCGTTGCTGGTGAAAAAATCTAATTGAAAAAATGATTTAGTTATACCACTATTTTGCTTCTCGCTGTATCCCGTACAGTGCAGGTTCACATTCCGTCGAGGTATTGTGTGCCAAGTTGCGGAGTTCAACGCCCCGCTTTGTCACGTTACCAGAGCGACGATCCCACAACCGTCACGCTTAAAGTCGGACTCTTGTGCCCTGCGCCACGACGGCCTCACACGTGATATATTTACAGCCATAAAATATACAACTTATTAAAATATTAACTTATTAAAACTTTTGAAATATCGTTTATTACTTATTATCTCTTGATTAAATTGCTGGTAAAGCTGCCATAATAAACACATATTTCGTTGTTTCAGGTAAGTCTCAATGACTCCAATTCGCTGATACAACACAATATGGGAAGGGTTCAGATTATTATTATGTGCGTTGACAAAATTTAATTAAATCTGTATGCGTGAGCTGGTTTTTAACTGCTACCGTATTAAGGCGTTTAATTAATTGTTATATTGTAGACCAATTTGGTTATAAATACTTGTATGCTAGTGTATGTTTGGTATTATGGTATGATATGGAGGCCAGTCGTGGCGCAGCGGCACAAAGTGTGACTATAAAACCGACTGGCTGTGGGTTCGATCCCCACTCGAGGAGATGAAATATTTATTTACATTTATATTTTCCTTTCTTCGCTCTGGTGTCGAGGCAAAACGCGGCGTCGAGTTCCGCCACTCAACACACAAAGCCTCCAGAACTCGGCGGAAAGTGGAGAACACTAGGTTCCTCTGCCTACCCTGCCGTGTGCGTGAAGCTGATTTATTTATTTAATTTTTTTTCCCCTCTGCCTAGCTTGTTAAAAGCAGGATAATACAGCGTGAAGTTATTTAAAAAAAAATCTTAAATATATATTACCCATATTTTTTACTGTGTAACATTTTGTCACTAAACTACTTTAGTTATTTACATTAGTTTACGTGACTTTATTACACCAGAATTATGGACCCTTAGTAATTTCCGCCGCAGCCAAACACACTAACACTACATATATAAAGTTGGTCCTTCGTTCCGGATGCGAGAAAATGGCCTCTCGCTTAGAGGACTATTATTAATATACATGTATGTCTGGTGTAGTTTTTGAACACAGCTATAATAATGTAGAATTTACAAACATTTCAAATATCAACTTTTAATTTTTTTATATAATCTTCTTTTATTTCTTTGCTTCGCCTTGTAAATTCAGTCAGAAAAGTGGGGAGTGTCTTAACACTATTATCTCAACCTATTTTGCTAATGAGAAAAAACGTGTGAAACTTTTTTTTATTCGTATTATTTTGTAAAAAATCTCTAAAACTTAGCGATGAATTTCTAAATTAAAAATCAAAATTCCAAGCAATTCTTGATACTTTTGGCTAAAGTAAATCCTCATTAAGAGAAAATAGCTAAGGATTACAGCATGTCGGACATTACCTAGTTCCCCTTTGCTTTCCCATACACCCTTCACATGCTCGGTAAGAGCGGCTCGGCTCCTCTAAGCCTGAATTACATCGTGCTGAAATTAGGTATGGTTTAACGTTCATCTTAGATATGTACATACATACATACTTTGTTAATTTACATACATACATACTTTGTTTTTTAATGTTCATCAGGTGGCAGTCGAGGCGCAGGTGCATAAGCGTGTGACTGTAAGCGTGAGAGGTTGTGGGTTCGATTCCTACTTGTTTACATTAAATATTGTATATATTTATTTTCACGCTGTGGTAACGAGGTTTCACATTGACATTGAGTTCCGCCACTCATGATGCAATGCTTTCAGAATTCGGCAAAAAATGGGGAACAAAAGTGTCTTGATCGGAACGGACTGTTTGGAACACTAGGTTTTCAGGTTCCCTGACTATCCTATGTGCTACAGCGGGAAGCTAAAAAAATATTGCCTTTTGTAAAGTATTGTTGACTAGGTTTTACCTGCGGTTTCGTTTTCGTCATCAAATAGAAACAATTACTTATTGTTTATATTGGAAAACATATCATGTAAATATTTTTATTTATTTTCCAGAGTGCGGAAATAAAAATAATATTCCGGATAATAAAGAAAAGATCGAACCCACAACTGTGACGTTTACAGTCAGTCGCTGTCGCACAGCGCCTCGACGCTTAATGTTTACAAAAAATATATTCAAATAAAACTTCAGTTTACAGTATAATAATAATGGATACTAAGTATTTGTTCATTTTTAAATTCTCAAAACAGTAAGTTACGCAAAATCTCGGTTGGAATCCAAAAGTTTACGGCGGAGATCCTAAAAGTATTCCAAGTTTTTTTCTTTGATAAGCCTCGACCAGCTTTTGCTTACGTTTACTTTCCATTTCAATTTGCATCGTTGGATTCTTTGGAAAATTATCAGTAAACACCTCGTTCCCATTTCCGGTGAGATGCTTCGTACCTTAGCGAGAGCTGCTATCGGTTAATTTAAATCGATCGAAAAGTAGAGTCGAGCTTTAAATTGTGTTTGTCTGTTTACCGTTCAGCTTCTAGAATTGGTTCTGCAGTTTGCTATTTTTTTTAAACCGTTTTGGTGTTGTTTGGATGTAATTGATGGGATGATAGTATTGGGTTCGAATCTGTTTTGAGAAATATTTTTTGTTTTATTCTCGGGTTTGTTGCATTAGAAAAGGCTTACAGTCATCACGTGATGTTTAAATTTGAAAAAAATTGGATATGATTATGTATTATAAAGCTTGTAATGTATGTATTTAGTGCATAATACTAAATAATAATAATATTATATAAAACTACACGGTTATCGATGTTACCCATTTTATCTATCAGTCACAGTTGTCTCGCGTACTCTTAGACAATGAAAAACACAATGTTAATTACAGAATTAGTATTGCTTTGCCCTGGTAACGAAACAAGATCGGCGTTGAGTTCTAAATGGCGAATAGTGGGGAACGGAAGTGTCCTTATGGGAACGGATTTTCTTAACATTATGGCGCCAGGTTCCGTCAGCCTACCTTCACGCTGCCTATATAGCGGGATGCTATGTGAGGGATACACTGTAAATCTAAACATATACCTATTTATTAATTATTTAAATTTTACTATCCGGGTGAAGCCACGTGTACAAGCTACTTGTAATTTATAAAAGCTTTTAGTGTATATTGTTATAGTTTAATTCTTTTAAATGTCACAAACGACACAGTTCTTATAAATGTACAACAAAAGATAACCTGCCAGGTATTGTTTCATACTCATTTTATTCTATTCTTTTACGAGTCACTATTTTGAAATAAGGACTTTAGCAACATACAAATTATATTTTTGGATGTAATATCAAATTTAAAAAAAAAACTGTAGTAGCGCAGTAGTGTTGTGGTCGTTAACATGCGTTTGTTTGGTTGATTGTCTCCACTGACTCAGTGGTGCAAATGTCACTGAAACCTGACTCGTCAACAAGTTGTTTGTTACTGTTTTCTAAATTAACAGAAAGGGCTGAAGAGGTCAAACTGAAACTATTTTGTATCAGGCTAAGGCTTAAGACGATGAACGACTGTACGAAACGACTACTCTATAATTAAAAAAATCAGAAATTCACGCTGTATCTGAGGGAACCTAGTATTAAGACCGTCCCCCACTTTCCACTGAAGTCTGGAGGCATTGTATGAGTGGCGGAACTCAACGCCTGTGCCTCGACCAAAACAAAAGTGAAGAAATGCAAATATAAATTTAAATAAATATTTCATTTCCTCGAATGGGGATCGAACCCAAAACCAGTTGCGTTTACTTTGTGCCCCGGCGCCACGACCGGCCTCCATCTCTTAATGTCTTGAATTCTACGGGAAAGAAGAAAACAGAGTGTTTAATGTTAGATTATTTCTGCCTATACTGCTTCATAAATATATATTTTTGTAGAAAACAAGAAGTTTGGTTCTAAACTGAACCTACTTTACTAAAAATTTCACCAAAATACTTCTTTAAAGTCTATTACAAACCAAAAAGTTTCTTTCCAGTAAAAGGAAAGAAATATAAATAAGACTTTATATAATGAATGTCTGTGAAATGAGAGTTTCGGTCGTGTGGCAAGCGCATAATATCACAAGGTCTATGTGAAAATGTAACGTAATGTTCTTAGTTTATTAGGTTGTATTTTGCTGCTTGTATTTTAAATTTTAAGGCAAGGCTTGGTTTTTACGGCGTAGAGTTCCGCCACTTAAAACGCAATGCCTCCACAATTCAGTGGAAACGGAAGTATATATAATAAGTAAGAGTGACTTAACACTATGTTCCCAGGCTTCTCTGTCTACCCTACGGGCTACATATAGTAAGGCATATGTAATAATAATTTGATTATATATGGAGACTATTTAAATTAAAAGCCATATTTAAATAGAAGTTTTAAAAGAAGTATAAAGTATTATCATAAATGACAAAAATCTGTCGATATTTCTACGTTAATTTTGTAATAGAATCTATACTTTTCTATACTTACGAATATTATAAAGCCGAATAGTTTGTTAATGTGAACGTGCTAATCTCAGGAACCGCTGGTTCGAATTAAATGATTACTATGTTGTTGAGTCCATTTGTCAAGGAAGGCTATAATATTTCATCACGATAACCGACTTTTAGTTTGTGAGAGTGACACGAACAATATTTACTAGTATTTTTTTTCAGCTTCACACTGTATCCCGCACACAGCAAGGTAGGCAGAGTTATCCTAGTGTTAAAACACTCCGTTCCCCATTTTCCGCTGAATTCTGGATACATGGCGCGTTGACTGGCACAACTCAACGTCGCGTTTTGAAAATTATATATTTCATTTCCTCAAATGAGGATCGAACTCACAACCAGTCGCTTGTGCCCCTTCGCCACGACTGGCCTCAAAGTATATATATTTAAACATAAATTATACATTATTCATACAAACTCTAGTTCGTACAAGGTAGTGACTGATTATGACTGCAGTTTCCACTATGCAAGTGCTAATTGGTCCATAAATAGCTTACCTTGACTCCGGCCGGTATAGGATTAGTTTGTGTAATCAATCAATTCAAACCACTTTTTTTATTTTGATATAGATACTACAAGTTATAATAGATAGATACTAGAAATATATAAGCAGGGGCCAAGTGTCACGCGACTAATCGTAGGTTCGATCCCTACTCGAGGAAATGGAATATTTATTTAAATTTATATTTTAATTTCTTCGCTCTGGTGTCGGGACAGAGCGCGACGTTGAGTTCCGCTTCTCAACACGCAATGCCTTCAGAATACATCGGAAAGTGTGGGACAGAGTGTCTTAACACTAGGTACTCTCTGCCTAAAATGCTGTGTGCGGTATACAGCGTAAAGCTGAAGTATTAGTATTAGTCAATAACGCATAAAGATCTTTTTAAATTTCAATGACATTTTATTAATGTTTTTTTTGTTTTTATTGCGTTAAATATTAGATTTTTTTAATTAAATTCATAATGAATTTAAATACTGTGCATTAATATTAGAAAAATGAATTTATTTAAATGGTAAACATCATAATTTGCGTAGATACATATATCTATCTAGTTGTTAATATAGTCTGTGATTATAATAAAGAGGGCATTGCGGCGTTGAGCTCCGCCACTAACACTAGGTTTCCAGATTCCCTCTGCCAATCCTGATATGCACAGGATACAGTGTGAAGCTTAAAATAATCATAATAATTAATTTTAACTGAAACACAGGTCAAAAGTTGAACGTACGATAGGCCTTATCTTTCAATTATATTAATAACCTATATGAGAGTACGTCAGGCATCATAATTGCAATTTTATAAATAAACTATCTATAAATATTATCAATATTTTAAAGCTACTTATGTATATTTATGTATGTATGTCATTTCGCTGTATAACATATCAACCGACTTCAGAACCTCCTCATTTTTTAAGTCGGATATAAACATTATTAAAAAAAAATCAGCTTCACGCTGTATCCCGGGTAGGCAGAGGAAACCTAGTGTTAAGACACTCCGAAGGCATTGCGTGTTGAGTGGCGGAAGCGGAACTCACCGCCGCTCTTTGCCTCGACACCAAAGTAAAGAAATGAAAATATAAATATTTCATTTCCGCGAGTGGGGATCGAACCCACAATCAGTCGATTTTACAGTCACACTGCTCATGCGCTACGACTGGCCTCCCTAACTAACTAAGAATTGTTATAGTCAAGTACATCTTTAGTAGAAACAGAGAAGAACCGTAATTAATTCCTTATTAATTAGCTTTCAACAACAAAGGAAATGTACAAAGTGATTTTCTTATTTACTCTTATCTTGTTTTCTTGATATAAAAAAAACTAAGTTTAATAACGTTTTGTTCTAAGAACTGAAGGCTGCTGGTTTATTTAAGAGAGAAATCTTAAATTTATTTTCTAACTGGATGACAATTGCGCGTAGTGGACGGCGATACAAAGTCTACCTTTAAAAGTTATGTTTGTGGGTTCGATCCCTACTTGTGGCAGTGAATTATTTTCAATTCTCCATTAGAATTGGAAGAAGGAGTGTTTTAACAATAAAAAACGTAACTTAATAAATAATAATACTTAAAACTAGTCTTTATATATATATACTATGTAGATAGATTCAATATTTTAATAGTGTTGTAAAATGTTTATTTATTGATAAAACAGTAGAAAGGTAACGTGAGTAAATAGTGTCACAAAGTACCCCGAGACCGACGATGTCAGAGTCTCTTGCGGTTGACTGCTTACGAAGGGCAATCCTTTTTGATGACTGCGGTTTCTTGTAAATAAGTTATAAATAATATTATGTGTGACTTGAATAAAATAAAACAATAATGCAATTTTTTTATTTTCTCCCTATATAGCTAGATAGGCAGAGAGAACGTAGTGTCTACATGTACACTCTTATCTCCGAGTGTCTAGACACTCTTATCGCCCGAATTCGAGACAGTGTGATGGAATCAACAATCATAGTTTTTTCATCCAGATGCATCATCATAATTAAAAAATAATATGTAAAATAAAAAGAAAAGGACCACGAAATTTATTATTATGTATCAATTATTCATCTTGTTTTCTTTACATATATATTTTTTTGTACTTTTTTACTATATATTATATTTAAAATATACTGTTACTAAAGTGTGTATATTAAATAGAAGAAAATCGTGATCCCTAAGCTTGCATTTTATTTGAAAAATATGTATGTATGTGATTAACGAAGCAGTGCTAAATATTTCTTTTAGCGATACGTTTAAGATATGCAAAATTATTTTATAGTGCCGTTTATGTTTTAGTTACGATTTAAATTGAATTATAAATATAACATAGAATATTTTTAAATTTGGCGTTAAGTTCCGCAACTCAAATTCGGCGAATTTGTCTTAATGGGAACGGAGTGTCTTAACACTAAATTCCAGGTCTGCCAACCTTGCTATGTGCGTGAAGCTTAAAACAATATTTTGTTCTCGTAAATATATAGTAGATAAAGATAAAGATATAGTAGTATATATATATATATATATATATATATATATATATATATATATATATATATATATATATATATATATATACCGAATTCGTAGTCATAACCACCTACCGTCTTTTTTCAAGACCATAATTACTGCTAAATAGAGTATATTATATTATTCCACTATTTACTATAAAAAAAGAAACTAACCAGCAAGCACTCGTCGAAGTTTTTAATCTTCAGAAAATTCCTCTCGTACAGAACATTAAACAACTCAAATCCGATTACGGAAGGCAACACTAAAAGGTTTGTTCGCTGTAAAAAATCTTACGCTAGTTGATTGCTTTTCCGAGTGGTTGGAAAATATTAACTATTTTTCTAAATATTGGATGTTTTTCTGCGTTTTTTATTGATAAATATTTATCTTTTGTATATGAAAATATTTTTCACATTTAAAAAGGAAAGGTAGAAAGAATTTTGAGTTAACATAATTATTATTTCTGAATTGAAAGAATAGAGAGATACCCTAGACTAGACCCTAAAATGGAAGAAAATATTTTTGTAGCTTGACAATTTATTCCGCATATGGCAGGATGGAATCTAGCGTAAAGACATTCCGTTTTCTATTTTTCGTGATAAGTGGCGAAACTCAACGCCGCGCTTATTAAAACTTTTGTTTGACTATTACACATTCTGGCTCGAAGTTACACAGATCGTACGTACAATGCAGGTACGTGACATCAAACCGATTTACGTTATAGCCAATATAAAGGCTTCGATAAAAAACTAACACAAAAAGATTTTTTCAATTTCAACCAGTTGTTCCTGAGATTAGCTCGTTCAACCAAACAAAGCCTTCAGCTTTATAATTTTAAAAATCAAAATCAGCTTTACGCTGTCTCCCTCACACTTTCCTCCAAATTCTGGAGGCATTGCGCGTGGCGGGACTTAACGCCGCGCTTTGCCTTGCACCAGAGTGACAAAATGAAAGTATGAAAATATAAATGAAGATATTTTAAAAAATATTTAACTTCCTCGAGTGGTGATCGAACCCACAACCAGTCACGTTAACAGTCACACTTTGTGCCCCTGTGCCACGAATGGCCTCAATTAGTATACATGTTTAAAAACTTTTTGAGACCATCGTAGCACAAGGTTGTGACTGTAACGCGACTGCTGTGGGTTCGGTCCCCACTCGGGAGAATAAATAAATTATTATATTCTAATATTTTCATTTCTTCGCTCTGGCACCAAACCGAAAGCCCAGCGTTGAGTGTCACCACTCACGTCGCAATAATACTATTGCAATAGCCTCCTAACACTAGGTTCCCTCTTTCTACTATGCTATATGCGGGATTCAGCTTGAAGCTAAATTATTTTGGTTTTTTCCTTTTTTTTAGTTAACTTAAGCTAAAAAAAATCTAATATATCTTAAATTTCCGTTGTAACCCACTTCATTGTCAGTCGTTTCTAAGTCTTCATAAAGAACCTACCGTCGACCTAATTTGAAATCTCTACCATCCATAAACCACACGTTTCATTTCCAAAGAAATCTTTTCAATATGTTCGGAATCTGCTTTTGATCTCGCGGCACATAAAGGACTCACGGCGTACACTTCGTTATTACTGGCTTTACTTCGTCTTTGGAAAGTCATTTTCGTCTGAGTCTTGAAGGTTTTGTATGTATAATTAAAACTAGTTTTTGCCTGCGGCTTCGCCCGCGTGGTCTATTAGAAATAACTTATGAGTTTTGTATGACAAGTGCCCGAAATATTTCATTCCCCTGAGTAGGGATCGAACCCACAACCGTAGCGTTAGTCTCTATATATTTATTATTTATATACTATCTTATAATATTAATATTTTTCTATTTTGCTATAAGGATTTTCATTTTAGAAGAAGTTAAACATAAGAGTTTCCCCTTTTGTTTTTTTTTCTTTTTAGTATCTACAGATCACTTTGTTTTGGTATGTGTAGAAATGTACAATTGAATGAGTGAATTAATTATTATCAGGTGCAATAGATAGTGTTAATTAGATTATGTCAGACACAAACGACCTCATTACGGAGCATCCGGTGACAGATCATCTCATGGAACCGAAATTACTCTTTAATTACAAGATACGTTTTGGAAACATTTCCATAAAGCCTCGGTCGTATTGGACGCGGCGTTGGGTTCCGCTACTAACCAAATAATATTAAAAAAAGGACTGAGTACAAAGTAGTGTAGTAAAGTTACTGCCCCAATCTTAGTCGCTATACATTTTTTATAATACTCGTACATAGAAAGGAAAAATATGCATGGAGATAGAATATTAACCATTCTATTCTACGCAATGGTTGTAGGTTCGATTCCCACCAGTAGAACAGGGAGTGTCTTACTTTAAAGTCCTTTCTGCCTAACCTGCTATATGGGGAAAAGTCGAAACTGCTATTTTAACATAGCTTGAATTTTAAAGATTTTTCTATAATCTATTTCCTACATTTGTCTCCAATTACAATTTAATTATAAAACTAGTTAAAATCCCCCAGCCCCTGCATCTGCTGGCGACGTCGCCGCAGAATACAAACGATTTATTCCACGTGCGGTCACTTGTAAGCTTGACGGGCACTGCTCGTCGGCTCCACCGTCATGATTGCTTTCCAAGGCAGATATCATGTTAACTTAGTGATTTAACATTTATTACCTTGTTTGTATTATATCTTTGTTTTGTTATGGTTGATGATGTTTTTTTATAGTCAGCTTCACGCGTTATCCCGTTGTGTGCGGCTTCCGTTATATGCGGGTAGGTAGGTAGATAGGAACTGATAGCAGAATGCTCCTTTTCTATTTCCATCCGAATTCGAGATTGCGTAATTTGAGTAAAGATGCAACTCAACGCTGCGGCTGAACTTGTCCGAGCGAGGATATAAAAATAGTTGTTAACTATTCTGAATGCGGATCGAACCCATAACCGTAAGATTTACTGTCAGACGCTGCATCACATCACGCGTGAAAAATATTATATCTAATATTATACTACATATTATATATATTTTAAAAGACATTTCTCACTTTTAAATACTGACATAGTATATAAATGTCTTGGTCTTAATATCGTGAGTATATTAATTTAATTTGTAAATGTATACGAAATGAATTTAAGATTGTAAATTAATATAAAATTTCCCAACAACTCCTAAGTGAGTTTCGATATCTTGTTTCAGCGGATAAAATTTCGGGGGAACTGCTATAAAACTCGACGTTTGATGAGCCGGTTTACATAAGTACTGTAAAAGAACATACGCTTATGATTATTTAATGTAATTTATTATGAAAAATATATAATTGTTTTTTTTTTTATTTTCAGGTAAATTCTTCATGCGTGAATCATTATGGCGTGGTGGTAAAAATCTAAATTTAATTTGTTGTTTGTTATGGCTTCGATTCCCATTCGGTTAAATGAATTATTTTCATTTCCTCCTTCATGATAACAAGACAAAGTGCGACCATCTTTCGTGACATAGCTTGTTGAGTGATGAAACTCAACGTCCTAAATTGTCTTTTACGAGAGCGAGAAAAAGAAAATAATTCATTCTCAGATTAGTAATCGAACCTACAACTATCGCCTTTAACAGTCGTGAAACTCCAAATGGTGATTTTATATAAAAAATATTTATCCCACCAAAAGCAATAATCATTAAATAAAGCTAGACTTCAAATATTACTCATCATGTCGTCAAAGAAATAAAGTTGCGCAGTAATATTTATGTGTGACCATTAAAACCTCCATCACGGTGATGAGAAGGCTTATGGCGCCCAACGTGGGCTTCAATATAGTTAATTTGTCTTTCGTGCTACTTTATTAAACTCACTTATATTAAAACGTATGTAACAAATATTATTTGGTTATTTTTATTTATGCTATTAAATATATTGGTGTGGCGGTCGTGGTTCTGTGGGATGTCGTCGAACTATAAAAACGACGGTGTTGGGTTTGATCTCCATATTTCTCCTTCAGTCAACACGCAGTGTAGAATGTTTGGCGGAGAATGGTCACCGGAGTGTCTTAATACTGGTTTTGTTTTATAGTTGCTTTAATACATGGATGATTTGTTTTTGATTCAAAGTTGATGCTTGCTTTAGGTTTTTAGTTAAGAGCGGGAAAGATAACGTGTTTCATTCATTTTCTTTTTTAATCTTAAGTAACATCAGTAATGTCGTAAATACAGTCAATACGCAATGTCTCGGGCGAGAAACCATAAGCGGACCGCCCCCCATGACCTCGTGTAACACAAGAGGAGCTACAGGTGCGTAGCTGGATTTTAAGGTGGAGGTAGAGGCGCTTTTTGAATGTAACCAGGTCTTATCGACCTGGAAATACTCCCGCAGGCAGGCCATTCCACAGTTGAGTGGCGCGTGGAAGGAAGTTTTTACGAAACCGCACAGTAGTGAAGTGTCACGTATCGGATGTACGTAGGTGGTGAGGATGTTACTTGAGTTTATGACGTACTACGAAAACATACGTTAGCCAATGTGTCAAGCCTTCCACAGATCATTGGATCCTCAACGTGAAGTACAATCTCGCTCTGCTGATGACCGTCAATATCTTTGAGACCAACTTGGCATTGCTGTCCAGATGATCACGATACTGTTAGTCACTCGAATCGCTAAAGCCCAGTGCTGATGCTGGGCGCGGCTATAAAGGGATTATTTTGGAAGCCTGGTGACACGATAAATGGGGTTTTTTTGTGGATTTTCAGTGGTTTTTGGAGTGTCTTAGCACTAGGTTCTTTCTGCATGCCTTACTATATGAGATAAAACATGAAGTTGAAAAAGAAACAATAAACTCATTTTATTATATATTTACATTTCTCAAGCCATTGTGAACTTCATAAAATATTATTTGATATAAATTCATCTCAATTTCCCACGTTTCCCAAACATGCTGTAAAGGCCTCCATCGAATACATCACGCCAATATTTGTGCCATATATGTGTAATAGAGTGAGGCTTTTTCTTTTTATTTATTGCTCGACACGACGCTTTGGAGCGGGACGTATTGAACACGTACTTTATAAGCGCTTTTATTAAATCATGACAGTGCATGTTTGTTTAGAATTCTAAAATAAATTTTGAAAAAGTTTGTGTCCCGCTGTGCAGGTATCTCGCTTATAGCAGGGTAGACCTAGTAAACGTAATGTTAGGACACTCCGTTCTCTACTTTCCGCCGAATTTTTCGAGGCATTGCATGTTGAATGGCGGCAGAGAAATTAACGCCGGCTTTTTTGCCTTTATGCCATGGGGAAGAAATGATAATATTATTAATTATTCTTTTCCCTGAGTGGGGATCGAACCCACAAGGGTCACCTCCTTGTACCCCTCCCCTTGTCACCACGACACCCTAAATATAATTCTAAAATAAATTCTGAAATCTTTAGCCTCGCGGTGTGCAGGTAGCAGAGTAGGCAAAGGGTACTGAATGTCAAAATACTCCGCTAAAAATGTAAAAATTTAAATTGTAAAATTAAAATATAATTTAAATACTTCCTTATCTGGAGATATACTGGCTCGACTCCAGGTGGTTTGAACTCACCCCCTCCATTACATACTCTTAATGTTCATTTCACACCAGTTGTAGTGTAATCTGGATATACAGCGGAAGGATGCTGCATGCGAGATGCAATACATCTGCATTTATGTGTAAAGTTATTGGGCCATTTGTAGATTGGTTAGCTTGAACTTATTTAAGATTTTTTTGTCTTATTTCACACCTTAGAAAAGAAAAATATTTGTTTAGGAAACGTGTAAAAATTTGAACGTAGCGGGATTAGTACCCGCGCCTCTTGGGAAGCGTTCAAGCGCTCTGACCACTAAGCCATACGTCGAAATTCTTATACGCTATTTTTGATAAGCATTTCAAATAATTTATATGAATGAAGAATATTTTATATTTTATTAGATTATAGTAATATTTTAATTTGTATTGTAAATTTCTATTTATTTACCTAAATCCTATAAGTAAATTTAATTATAAAAATCTATACGTATACGAATAAAAAAAAAGAAACTTCAAAAAATAGATCACGAAATCTCAGTTCAGCACTTTAATTTAAATTGTTATCACTGTCCATTGGAACTCGACAATCGATCAGGTTACCTGATGGGAGTGAGGCCGCGCGATAATATATACACTATACTATACGGTAATGGATTGCCGTAGGATAAGCTACCTTTAAATGGGTGTTTACCGCGTAAAGTAGATATCTAAATTGTAGTTTAATTTTAAAGATTTTTTTTTTTAAGCGTATGAGAAAATATAATAAAAAAAATATATCAAAATATTCTTGGAAGCCTCTCTGTCTCAGGGGCACAATGGTGCGACTGTACACGCGACAGGTTGTGGATTCGATTCCCATAGAGGGGGCCTAATGTCTATTTCCAAGGTTCCGTTTAATTTTGAAGATATAACCTGTTGAGTGTCGAATCCTCCAAGTGTAAATCGAACCCACAACCATCATCGTTTACTAACGTGATTCTACCACACTGCGTCACTACGGCTGTTAATCGTAAATTATATTTCTATTTTCTTACTTTTCTCTTGCCCCTGTTTTCCCCTAAACACCTTTCACGAAATCCAAAGAGCGAGCGCTATTAATTGTTTTATCGACAATTGCCTTAATAGGCACTCGGTGAGGGAATGATTAATCAGAATATCAAAAGTCGTAATTTGTTTTGTTTAAGGTAATGGAAGAGTCTTTTCGTTCATTTTTCAAAATAACTGAAATAATTTTCTTTGTGTTTTAGTTAAAAGGTTGAAATAGGAATCGAATCCGCAACCATCGCGTATATAGTGATGTATAATTCATTTAAAAAAGAAAAAGAATTCTGACAAAACTTTAAAAGCTTTTACAACTAAGCACTCTAAGAAACAAACTTTTTAATAAGGTGATACATACATACCTACATATATCTCATTCAATGTTATAATTTTATAAGGAGCCAGTCGTGGCGCAGCGGCACGAAGTGTGACTGTAAAACCAACTGGTTGTGGGTTCGCTCCCCACTCGAGGAGATGAAATATTTACTTAAATGTATATTTCCATTTCTTCGTGTCGAGGCTAAGCGCTGCGTTGAGTTCTGCCACTCAACACGCAATACCTCCAGAATTTGGCAGAAAGTGGGGAACGGAGTATCTTAACACTAGGTTCCCTCTGCCTACCCTACTGTGTGCGGGATACAGCGTGAAGCTGACTATTAATTTTATATAGTTAAGGAGAGTGACCGGAGTACAATAGCAAGATAGGCAAGAGTGGAAGAAATGGAGAAGAGACCTTTCTCCAATAGTGGTCTAGTATATCTAATAATAATAATAGTAGATAAGTTTTTGGTACCTCAGTCGACGTTTGAGAACACAGTTGTTATGATACTATAGGAAGGTTACATAAAAGGCACGAGGCAAGAGGGCACTTCGGAGAGGGAGGGAGAGGGCACATGATAGTACGAGCTACTACTCCGTACTATTCCGTAGTAGTTTTTAATTTAAATTCCAATATAACAAGACACCTTGCACGAAGTTTCTTAAAAGTGTGTATATGACTAAAAATATATATATATGTTTACATTACTTTAGCAATTACGAAACCGAAAGCAAATATGACTCATATGGCGTTTACTTTTCTTTTTTAAAAAAAAAAACTATTTTCTTTTAAGATAAGATTCTACTTACCGTATTGCATTTCAGGAATGCAAAGATAACGGAAAGCTTGTGAGGTCGTATTTCTGAATTAAAGGTAGTAAAGTAGCGGAAGCTAGTTTTTTTCGTTCCCCATTTGGATTTTTATTAGCTTTGAAATATTTTACGTAGTAGATAGAGGGAAACTAGTGTCGAGACACTTCGTCCGCCATACACCGTCAGATTTTCGAAACATTGCGAATTGATATTCAGATCGCAGAAAAAAAAGTAAACATTTAAAAATAAAATCAATACAATAAAAAAATATATATATGCCATTAGCAATAGTGTGTTTTGAGGCCAGTCGTGGAGTAGGGGGCACAAGCGTGTGACTATAAACACGATAGGTAGTGGATTCGATTCTCACTAGAGAAAATGAAATATTTAATATTTTTATTTCTTCGCTCTGGTCCGAGGCAAAGCGCGGCGCTGAGTTCCGCCACTTAACACGCAGTGCCTCTAGAATTCGGCGGAAAGTGAAGAACGGAAGTGTCCTAACACTACGCTCCCTCTGCCTACCCTTCTACCTGCGGAATACAGCGCGAAGCTATAAAACAAATTAGTAATAGCAAGCTGCGACTAATATAAAATATCACAGTAACCTGACTCGATGTAATATGTCCCCTTATTTTTCAATTCCACATAAATTTTCCAAAAAGCTTTTGGTAAAGTATGTCTTTTTTAAATTAAGGCAATTTTGTCTGATCATCCTACTTGAGTTACGACGCCGGTAATAAAATATGTTTCACGGCTCGTAGACAACCCCTCTCTATTCGTATGGTAAAGTTAAATAAACAATATTTACTGGTAAAAATATGTTTAACCCCTTTTTAGAATATTTACCCTTTTTAGAATGTTTCGGATGAATTGGAAGTCTAGGTAGATATTATTTTGAATTTCTTTTTTAATAAAATATAATATTCCGTTTCAATTTGTGTTTTCTATAAATTCGCATTTCATTATGTTCTGCTATTCAATTAGAAACCGTCGTGGAGCAGTGACACGGCGTCGGGGTGTAACGTGATGATTGTCGATTCGATGTCCCGAATGGGACTCGGCATAATAAATTATTCTTAGTTCCCTAGTCTGGCAACAAGATAAAGAGTGACCTTCCGTTTCGTCTTCTTAACACGAAATTGGGGAACGCAGTGTCTCAAGACTATGGGTTCTTTTGTTCTCTGCCTAGCCTAATTTTTACGGAACCTAAAAAAATCCGGTAAGTTGCTAGTACGACTCGCTAACCAGACTTCCTTACCAATTTCGTGATGATTTTAAACCAACAGGAATTACAACTTATAAACGTTAAAAAGTTTGATTTTCGGGCATATTCAGTCATTTTGTATAAAACGAATTACAAATGTATACGTTTGTAGTGTTTTTTTTTTGTGTAAAATCCCTTTTTTCTTTATGTATATTGTATGATCTCACTTCGTGGTAAATTTCGTAACTGTATTTATCCTAAAGATTTTAATTATGCGGCGAATTTCATACAAAATGCATCAATAACGAAACATGAGATGGTCTTTTGATTGCATTGCCCTAGAAGCTTGATTTTTTCTGTGCTCATATGCACCCTAGACCTAAATATTTGATTTTAATTTCAGCTCTTTCCTTCCACGCTATCTCAAGATAAATGGTCTTGACAGAGGGACAGACGGACAATAAAGCAGTCCTACAAGGGTTCCGTTTTTACCTTTCGAGGTACAGAACCCTAAAAAACGTCCAATTTAATACATTCGGCCGTCAAGATATAGCGTTTCTTAAATAAATACTAGCTATAAATCATTCATAACAAGCTCCCAATAGCAGTGGCAATTCCAAGGCTCCCCCTGCCATTTACATTCGTCATTAGACGGTGCTACGTTTGACGAGACGTTTAATATTGCTTGAGTTTGTAATTGCAAAATATTGTATTAAATATTTATAATAGCTATTTAGGTATTTGAAGAGAAGCTCGGCGTTGAGTTCCGCCACTCGATATGCAATATCTCCAGAATCCGGCAGAAAGTGCCGAATGGAGTGTCTTAACATCAAATTTCCACTTCCTACCTTGAAGCTATAAATTAAAAATTGAAGCTATAAAAATATGTGAAATTGATCCTACGATTATCACGTACTTCTACATTCAGGTACTTTTGTTATAATCAAATCCTTGACGCCTTTGCAATGTAATAGTAGTGCTTACTCAACACCACCTACCGCTCCTGACCTAAATTGTAGTGGTGGGTTGAAATCCCACACGGAATATATGTGTTAGTTTACAAATTATTGTTGTAAAGGGCCTTGACCCTACTAAATTGGTATTTATAAGTATGGTACTCTACTCTTTGTTAATCATCTTCGGCCCAAGTCTACATTTTATTTTACTTGGATGAACATCTATGTTATTATTTTCAATTTTTACGCTGTTTACTTTATTTAATAGAGTAGACATTGGAAACCTAGTATTAAGATACTTATTCCCCACTTTCCACCGAATTCTGGGGACATTGCGCATTGAATGGCGAAACTCAACGCCGCGCTTTGCATCGCCTTGCCTTCGCCTCGATACTAGAACGAAGACATAAAAATATTAAATATTTCATTTCTTCAATTGGGAATCGAACCCACAACCTATTGCGTTTACATTCACACGCTTTTGCTCCTGCGCCACGACTGGCCTGAATTCAATATAGTAATTTAAAATTTATTAGTAGTGACGTTTTAAGTACAACCTCTGATTGCTTTGGGACGCACCCGAAGATTAATTTCCTGAGTAAACCTACAAGTATATATGTAGGTATATAGAAGCGTCGTTTGCCAATCTAAGGTGTTATATGAATGTAAAATATATTTATTCTTAAAATTAAAAATTAAATTAAATCAGCTTCACGCTGTATCCCGCATACAGCAGGGTAGGCAGAGGCAACCTAGTGAAAGACTCTCCCTTCCCCACTTTCCGCGCTTAACCTCGACACCAGAGTGAAGAAATTGAAATATAAATTTAAGTAAATATTTCATCTTCTCGAGTGGGGATCGAACCCACAACCAGTCGGTTTTACAGTCACACCTCGTGCCGCTGCGCCACGACTGGCCTCAATATTATTATTGTTTTTTATTCTGGTTATCAAATTATTTGGCTGTGAATTAAATAAATATACTTTTATTACAAGAGAAATAAATTTAACATAATTTATTACATTTTACATTTTTATTTTTAGTACAGATTATTATTATAAAGTGATATTTTCTGTTTAGTTTTTTATAAACAATCTTTAATTTATTTTTTACATTTAAAATTAAAATCTCTCCGGAAGGAATATTCAATAAGTGTTGTAGTCGTAAGGTGTTTGTAAACAAATGTTTTAGTAGATGACCTTAAGCATATTTCTACGAATTTTTATTTTAATTTATATCTAGTGTTAAGACACTCCGTTTCCCAGTGTCCACCCAATTTTCGAGAAAATGCGTCTTGAGAGCTGAAATCAACGCCGCGCTTTGTCTTGTTACCAAAGCGAGGAAGTGCAAATCATAACCGTCACGATTACATACAGACGCTTTGTGGATATGTCACGACGGTCTCCTAATACATATAAATACATATTTTTTGTAACATTCAATATCAAAATTCAAGTGGTTTTATAGAGGCCAGTCGTGGCGCAGGGGCACAAAGCGTGACTGTAAAACTGATTGGTTGTGGGTTCGATCCCCACTCGAGGAGATGATACATTTACTTAAATTTAGATTTCCATTTCTTCACTCTGGTATCGAGGACAAGCGCGGCGTTGAGTTCTGCCACTCAACACGCAATGCCTCCAGAATTCGGCAGAACGTGGGGAACGGAGTGTAAACACTGGGTTCCCTCTGCCTACCCTGCATTGTGCGGGATACAGCGTGAAGCTGATTGATTATTTAAGTGGTATTATAGTTAGTAAAATGAATGTAATGTTATACTCTAACAAAATAGATATTTGAGTAGATGGCCTTAGGAGTAGTATTGTACGTACAATTTTTTCTTCCCACAAATATCAATAAAAGGTAACAGACGGTTTCGGGCAGCCGGTGTAGTACAATATCATTTAGCCATAACTTTTTCCTATAGAAATATGAAACAAATTACAATGACCAAATACTGGTTTGGCTTCCTTCTAATAAATCGTTTTGTTCATATCATGTACCTAAAAAAGTAAACTTCTCGGACATGGGAACCCAAATTTTAATGTTAATAGCTGCTAGATTTTAATGTTAGTACCTAGTGTATATACCCTCCTTTTCCCCGTTATCGCCCCAATTTTGGGTGTGTTAAGTAGCGAAATAAACGCCGAATTTATAAAAAAATAACTAATTGGTTCAAAAAGTGTTACATTTAGCACTTGTTTTTATGTTACACCAAGTACATTCTACGTACGTAAAAAAAGGCGTTTCACGTTTTTAGCACGCGACCGAGCTAAGCGGGAAAAAGCGTGAAACTGCTGTTTTTTTCTAAATAAACACATTCATTTATTTATCCATGAATACATTGGTTAGAAAATTATTTTCACTAAATCGGTCAGATAACGCCTTGTTTGGCATGAAAGGATTTCCGGATGGGTTCGCTGCAATAGCAATATGTACCTGTTTAGAGGAAAACTGGGTTTTGATAATGATTCGAAATATTTCAAATATTTTTTTTTTATGTAAGATTATGCTGAATGAGGTAATTCCCCCATAGTGATATAGACAATGAGAGCTTAGTGTTCGGTCACTTCGTTTTCTTTCTGTCCATATTTGAGATATTACCCGCTGACTTGCGGTACTCAACACCACATTTTGCCGTTGCAACGACATTCTCAAGTTCAAAATGGCACATGTGAATTTAAAGTATAGATCAATCAATCAATCAGCTTCACGCCGTATCCCGCACACAGCAGTGTAGGCAGAGGGAACCTAGTGTCATTAGACACTCCGTTCCCCACTTTCTGCCGAATTCTGAAGGCATTGCATGTTGAGTGGCAGAACTCAACGCCGCGCTTCTCCCTCGACACCAGAACGAAGAAATGGAAATATAAATTTAAGTAAATATTTCATCTCTTCGAGCGGGGATCGAACCCACAACCAGTCAGTCGGTTTTACAGTCACACTTTGTGCCACTGCGCCACGACTGGCCTCAAGTATAGATAATATATTATTATAAGTTAGTAATTGTAATTACATTCATTGATATTTATTTACTGAACTGTGTGTTTACATACAAGTATAACATTCTTTTTATTATTTTGTTATAACGTAGTTTTTTATTTATTTTCTTTGTTTGAACCGCGAACAATTGTATCCAATATCTATAGCTGAATGATTATTGAAAATCGAATATGGAAAGGATTGATGTTAAAAAAATATATTCTTAGTATTGAAGGACAAATAAAAAACGCAAAAATATATATAGGGATTTCTTACAAAATTCATGAAACAAGTGGAGTAGTGCCTTTAATAAATAGGATTATTTTCTCTGAAATCGATACCTACTGTACACAGTTGTGAAGCAGTTCGGATGTGTAATTGTTTTTTTTTTGTTGGCTTCACACTTCCCGCACATAACAGAGCATGCAGAGGGAATCTTCCACACGTACGTTTTATCACTTTCTGCCGAATTCTGGAGACAATGCATGTTAATTTGTTTAATTGTTAAATATAGTATTTATATATATTTCTTTCCCCTGAATGAGGATCGAACCCAGAACTGTGGCATTTACAGTCTAAGTACATGCTTGTGCCCCTGCGCCACGACGGTCTCTAAATGTTAATACGACGATAAAAAATTTAACCATAGTTAAAATTATTATTTTTATTTCCACGGTATAAAAAGCACAGCGTTGGGTTTCGCTACTCATCACCTAAATATGCCTGAACGGACGAACGATATACATATCTTAACACCAGGTTTTTCCTGCGTCTACTGCACTTCACAATATTTCGTCTTTAAAAGGCTTTTATTCAACCAAACGAGTTAATAAATTTTATTCATTGTGTTAACTCTAATTAGAAGAGTTTGGGGTTTGCTTACTTTGTTTAATTAAAAACATTACGTTCCCAAAATGTAATAAAGGAAGCTAAATATCGTAAACGACCGACCCCGGCTTAGGTTGATATTAACCGAAAAATGCGTTTTTCATTTTCATCTTTTACAATTTTTTTTTTGTTAAAATCAGCTTCACGCTGTATCCCGTACACAGTAGGGTAGGCAGAGAGAAACTAGAGAAACTAGTGTTAAGATACTTCTTTCTCCACTTTTCGCCGAGTTCTAGAGGCGTGTCGAGTGGCGGAACTAACGCCGCGCTTTGCCTCGATACCAGGCGGAGATATGAAAATATAAATGTTAATATATATTTTACTTCCTCGAGTGGGGATCGACTACAACCAGTCGATTTTACAGTCACACTTTGTGCCTCTGCGCCACGACTGGCCTCCAATTTATGAATAAATATTCTAACCTTCCGTTACTGAGGGAGTCCCATTCTTCTCTTAATGTTTCTCATTAAGAGAAGAACGGGAACGGTCAACAATGAAATTTTACGAATTACACACGCAGTCTATGCGACGAAGTTGTGAACAACAATTAGTAAACTTGTAGTTGTCGTGGCGCAGGAGGCGTGGCGACGGGTCGTGGATACGGTAAACAGTCGGGGGAATTAAATATTTAATATTTTGCGATTTTCTTACCTTCACCTACTAAACCCGCAATGCCTTGAGAATTCGGCGGAAAGTGGGGAACAAGATTATCTTAATGGGAAAGAAGTATCTTGAAACTAGGTTCCCTCCGCCTACCTTAGTTTGTGCAGAATACAACATGGAGCTAATAAAAGAAATTATAAGAATAAAACTGTGAGCTGTGTCATACCCTGTCATCAACACGCAGTCTAGATCGCAGAAACTAGACTTTTGGTTTTCCAAATAGATTCTTTATATACAGTACGTGAACATTAGGAGAGGGAGTTTTGGAAAGATGACTTTTGTAATTTAACAATTAAACTCTTAGTTATATTTATATAGAAAAAAATCTATATTAATATTATAAAGCAAAAAAGTGTTACTTCGTTTAAACACCAAGTAAATTATAAGAAAATTTAAAGTTTATTTGATATAGATATGTATGTAAAATATATATTTCATACACAACTATCACCAGTTTAATTAAGGATATGTATTTTGAATTATAACTAACATAACATACCTAAAGCTTTGACGTGACAACAGTTTGATTAGCGCCAGTCGATTCCGTTTGAAGTCCAATCAAACGCCGCATTACATGTACTTACTGTAATACACGTAATAATATGGTATTAATTAATTATTTACTAAACTAAACACTGCCAATAACCATTTTAAACATATTTCAACTCTATCTCATAGGCTATAAGGAATATAATTGGGTTTGCTTTTGAGCGTCAATCGTCAAACAATAGAATGAGCTTACCTAACCAAATAAGCCTGTGAATAATTTAAACGTTTCAGTTGTTATTTGTAGGAGGAGTTCAATGAATAATCCGTTTATTGAATAGTAATTTCTTTGGTTCATAGATGATTAATATATTGGAAGTAGTGCTAAATTTTATTTTTTATTTGTATTTTTAGTTTATTTTTCTGAATGTTATGGCAAAAGATTAGAGTTGTGTTTATAAAGTAATTCTTTAAACATTCACTCATTCCATACAGTCACTCATTCATACATACATTGACTAGAATGCACAGATAAACGTCATTATTACGAGAGAATCCGACGAGAGTATACCTGGTTGTAGTCTATATATACATTGAGTGGGGCCTAGAGTCTATGAAATACATACTTACACTAAAAGGCTTTTTTTTTAATTTAAGATTTCTTAGACATTAATTTTACGAATATTTAAACACATATTATTGAAAAGGTGAACAATTCCTTGTTTAAGCAGACGGGGTAACCCCATAAGTATTTACTAGCAGTCTGCTTTATTATCGGATTCATCTCATTTTCTTGACTTGTCTTGGAAATCATTAAAAAATATATCATAATTTCTACTATTTCATCGTTTTTGTTGTCAAAACAATTTAGTTTTGCGCATAAATATCTTGGGACACCATACTTCTCCGATTTGAACCCAAGTTTGAGTCCTACTAGCAGGAGTATTTCTTCTTTCTTCATCTTACAAGATGAAAATAAAAAACAAATACTCCTGCTAGTGGAACAAGGAAAAAGGGGAGTTAAACTCCGTCAACTACGATTTCCCACTTTCACATATTTTCATTACATTCTCCGATATGTGCGGAATAAGGAAGTAAAAGAAAGATTAAACAAAACGAAGGCCCGCTACGATAAGACTAATCCCATCTCTATTTTGGACACACAATGCTTCTAAAGGTGAGCAACAGTTAATTTTTGAAATAGGTTCGTTCACAAATGACGGAGAAATGGATGGACATACAAACTTAAAAATATAGCCTTCAAATATTTTTTAAACATTTTTAAAGTGTTATCCCACACTTAGGAAAGAAAAATATTTATTTAGAAAACGTGTAAAAATTTGAACATAGCGGAATTCGAACCCGCCTAGCCTTCAAATATAGAACTTGCTCCTTTGTGAAGTCGATTAAAAATGTGTAACTAACCGATGTTTACTTCACTTTAGATGGAAAAATGCAGGATTGGCAATCATCCTGCAAGCATTGTCTCGATAAACGCAAAAAGCAGACAATGGAATGTGGTACAGATTTTTTTCATTTACCTTTCGATAAAATTTTTAAATATAAAAACTGATGAATAAGTGAATTGTGAAATAAAACTATAATATAAAAAATCTAATGTAGCTTTTTTTACTACAATGCAGGTCAGCAGAGTGTACATAGTGTCAAGACACTCTTAACTTCCCCGAATGGAATTGAAACCACAACCACCGCGTTTACAATCCAAGTGTTCCTTACTTCTTACTTATTGTATTATATTAAAATAAAGGAAATTCTATTATAAAAGTCAAATGCGACAACTAGTGTTGGGTATAGACTAAATTCCTGTCTAATGCATATGCGGAGTCACGTAGCCACTCCAGACTCCATTTTGCCTCCATTCCTTACGCAAATACTAACTTCTTTAATATTCTCTTTTAGTTTGGGCTAGTCTAGTCTGGTGATTAGTTTAATTGGTTTTTTTTTATTAGCTTTTCCACTTACCTTAGTTATTTGTTAAGTGACAACGATAGTTTCTAAATGTTGGTTAATTTTTTTCCTAAAAACTAGGGGCTTTTTTGTTTTGCTCTTGATAATGGTCTATATTAGAATAGATAATAGATGTTTGTTCTACTTTCACGTAAAAATTACTGAGCGAATTTAGATGAAACTTTACTATAATAATATAGCTTATACATGAAAATAACACAGGATACAATTATGTGAATTTTTTGTGTAATTTGGTTATAATATACGATAAGTATAATAAGCCGACGAAGTCGCAGGTGGGTCGCTAGTATTTTAAGGGCAAAACAAAAATAATAATATACATTTCGAATTAAAAAAATTAAATAACTATTGAATATAATACCTTAAAAAATCAACCAACGAAAAAAAATCACTTTTTATTCCAGTTACTAGCTTAAATTTTTATTTAAAATTGCCATATATCATTTTAAAACGTTATTGGAATTACGTCGATACAAACTGACGTGTTCACTTCAAAAAATGTCAATATGTATCAAGTAATTGTCGCTACAGCTTTTGTTATTTTTATATAGTCTATACTACAAAATAAAAAATGAACCTAATATTTAGATATCCTGTTCTACATATATCATCATATTTTTGTAAATGTGGTGAGGTGGAACTTAACGCTGCGGATAGTCTTGTAACCTGAGCGAGCGAATTAATATGTAGTCGTATGTTATATTTGTAAAGTTTTTATTATGTCCATTTTATTAAATTGTAAAATAAATTTAATGAATTTAAACCTAACTATTCTAAAATATTTTTGTATAGATAGCCCTATAGGCCAGAAACATTGTTTACTTTAAACTGTCTATTTTATTGATAGGCACTCCACTTTCATTGCATACACAGTCATTAACCTCTTCATACATGCCCTCCATGGAGTCCGTACTAGCACGTGACTTTGGTTTATTATCATCAACACTATATGTTCTAAGGTCAAAGGAAGTCTAGGGTCTCTTAGGACTTACTCTTTCTTCTTGATTTGATTTCAATAAATTGTAAGTTTAAGGCCGTCGTGGCGCAGTGGCACAGCGTGAGACTTTAAACCAGACAGTTGTGAATTCAATTACCACTCGGGAGAATGAATTTATTTTATTTCTACGCTCTGGTAAGAAACTGAATTCCGTAACTCAACACGCAATGTTTCCTAAAGTGGAGCACAGAGTGCCTTAACATTAGGTTCCCTCTGCTTACCCTGCGACATGTCGGAAAAACCAAGAGATTGCTTTTTTATTATATAAATTCGAACTTGACTATCAAAAGTACGATCATCACTCCATTAAGCGCACAGCTGTCAGTAAGTCTATATAACCGTCTGTGCGGTCTCCATACCAGCAGTACAGTGGTTTCGAACAATGGATATTTAAAGCTATATCACGCTCCGGATAACGAGGGTCGCTCATTATGGAATAGTTTGCAAGCTTTAATATCGCGAATAGATTCATGTTGCGGCCGGCTGCTCTTGCTCTCCTGTTTTGGTATTTTGGGTATTTCTAATAGCCACCGCGTTTGATGGTTGCTTTTGGAATTATTGTGTTATATTTTTGTGTTTTAGATTTTAGACTATTATAAGTAATAAATCGCCTACGTGTAATTGATGATATGTGGTCCTACTGAAATATCACATATATTTCTTTTAAGCTTGACTTTACCTTGTCTTAAATGGACAAAAATTGGAGGCCAAAGCGTTCTCTTAACCTACCCTGACTCGAACCTACAACCCTCACTTTACAGTACTTTAATATTTTATATAACATTATACAAATAACACAAATTTAATATTTAAACTGAATCTGCCGCATCCATAAAAGTATATCAAATCAGAATAGTAAAGTAAGTAAAGAACAATTTACAATGCATCCACTTCACGTTTACGAGTATATCTTGCACTGCTACGATCGGTCCATATACGTTCATTTAAAAGATCCAGGAGAGGATAGGAAGAGAGAGCCGTGAATCAGTTAATATAGCCTCCGTTGGAACGGAGCCAATATGATGAAATTCATGAACATCACGAAATAAAACTTGGATCCTTAATGGGTGCTGCCACTGTATATGTATATTGAGCTCTTTCTGGTAGAATATTGGTAATGAAAGCTGGTGTTTTTTGTTGTAATTTTGAACTCTTTTTTTTAATGTAGTTTTGTTGAAAGGTTGATTCGTTCGTGGTATTGTACAGGTAGTTTTGGAAAGTTAAAAATCTAGAGATGAGAAAAAAAAATGAAAAATGACTTTCTTGAAAAATTTAAAAAAGACTTTCGAGGAATAAACTTTATTAAAGGTAACAATTTATAAAATTTAACAAAAATAAAAAATTAAATGTTATTTAAATAACGCAAATATATGAAAAACATATATTGTCTTATAAAAATTAAAAAAAAACTTATTATTGTTTTTTGTACACCATCTTTCCCGTATACTTACTTATGTGATTGGACTGAACTCTACTACTACTCGAAGTACTAGATGAAATTGCCAGTATTTTCACTGACTAAAGCAAATTTATCATCAAATCTTTCATCAGTAGCCCTGGAAATAGGTCACTGAGAACCACCATAGTCTGCGGTCCAACATTGCATTATTCACCTGTTTCCATCCACATTGCACACACTCTTGCCCTGAAGAAATATCGTCTAACAGAACACCTAGCATGTCACATTCATCTAGCATACTGAAAAAGATATTCGGCATTCTGAAAAAGTAACATGATGTCATTAAATCTATTATATGAATAAAATGAAACCTACTATAGCTAATTTTCGTTATTTATAGGAATTTAAAATGGAAAAAATCGATTTCTTATTACACATCAACTAAATTAATACTAAATAACAAATAAGTACTAAAATCGTTACAAAATAAATACACTTACCTTAATTATTGAAGATATTTTGAGAGGTAGAACTGAAAGCATGCCCTGTCTTACTTACAAATCATTGATTTCTTCGAATGAGAATCGAACCCACTATCATCGTCCATGTCCCCTAATGGTTCCAAATTCATATATTTTATTATTTTCCTATACAAATTCGTGACTTTAGAACTAAACTATAGCTCATCTTGCGACGCTGTGTTTCCACTACACAACGTTATTTACTCCACAGCGTGTACGACGTTTGTATGTATGTAAGTAGCGAAGCTGAAGCGAAGTAAATTCCCAAAGGTATTGCCGTGACCGTGTTTATAATTCCATACATTGTGACCCAAATATCAACGACGTAGGACTATTATCCCGTGGTATTTTACATAGAAAACTAAATTTTCGTGTGTTTATGTTTTTCTAAGTGAAAATACAAAAACAGAATAAAAAAAAATCTGAAAAAAATTGTTTCAAAGTTTTTTTTAATATATGGGCTTGATAATTAAGTAAATTTTTCATATTTCAAGTGTGTGTGTTTTTTTGTACATTAAATGAAGTATTTAAATATCAATTTTATAAAGCGATACTGTAAACGCGACATCTTGACTTGACTATTTTTATTTTCCCATTCTCGTAACAAGACGAAACGCGACTTTTTTTTTGTTCATCGGCCATCTCTTTCTAAAATTGGGTGGAACGTGACAAAGGAAGTGTATTAATTTAAAGAAAAATCTATCTACCCTACTATATGCGAAATACGGCAAGGATGTAAAAAAAATATACAAGTTTGTATTTTAATAAAAATCTAGAACAACATCGATTCTATATTTATATTGAAAAATCTTCTATCGTTCAAATTTTATTTTGTAGTATAAATGTTATTCCATCTCCGTGAAAATACAGCAGAAAACAATTGAATACGTTCCACCAAAGGCAAATCAAATATGAATAAACTATTCTATTACACCCACGCTGCATACAGGATACATCGTGCACAATATGTTGGCTACACTGAATGTATTCAAATGAAAAATGTATATATACATATGTATGTATGTATGTTTGTCCATACATATATTATGAATGTTAAACATTAGGAAAAAGTAAATTGTTACGTTCAAATTTTTATGCGTTTTATAAATAAGTATTTTTCTTTCCTAAGTGTCGAATAACACTTTAAAAATTAGTAAAAATGTATTTTTTTTTTCTTATTTTTTGCTTTAATTATTAAGTTGTCAGGTGACGTAATATTTAGTATGTGTACTAATATTATAAAGACGAAGAGTTTCTTTTGTTGAACGTGCTGGTTTTAATAACTACTGGTTCAAATTTATTTATTTTTTTTATATTTTTAGAATTATGTCTTTTTTATTAAGAAAAGCAGCAAGTACATTATGTTAAACGTTTCAATGTAATCCACTGCACCTCTGGTAGTCACCTCAAGCACATACACAAAAAGTCCTTATTTCCATTTGAGCACGAAGGTGAAGCCGGGTCAAGCTAAATATAATATAAGTAAAAACTTTGAGAACTTGAGAAAATTAACTTTTAAAGTTTGCTAATTACTGCTAGCCTTATAGCAGTTGGAAGTTTGTGAAAATAAGATTTTTGGCCTTTTATTTCATACTAAATGCACCAAGTTAAGCTTGGATTTAATCAAAATCTGGTGTAGCTTATTCTTTGTTGTTTATGTATTTTACTAGTGCTATAAAAGCTGTTTCTTGTTAATTAACATATTGCATATCAATTACATGCATAGAATTGGATTTTACAAATGTTACAATAATAGAAAAAAAATTGGTTTTTAATATTTTTAAAATATTTAAAAGTGATACGAACCCGGGCCCTTTGGACCGGGTTCTAAGAGTCACGAGTTAAAATCTTGCCATATTCAAAGTTTTATACGTATTCTTATAAAATATGAATTTAGTTTGCTTGTAATGGATAAATTCAAAACAAAACGTCTAACTACGATTGTGGCTTCATTTCCTGTTAATAATAAGATGTCTTAGTAACACTCAATATTTAAAATTAGGGGGAAAGTAGGGGACAGAGTGTCTTAGGTTCCCTATGCCTACTCTGCTCTATGCAGCGTACAACCTAAAGGAGACAAGATAAAGAAATCACAACAGAATATAGCTGCATTCACTGTTGCAAGCTGGCTTCTAAACGTTCAAGCTCGACCCCCCATACAACAGCTAACGTTCTAACTGTACTGAAAACAATTGCACTAATTGTAATTGCTTACCGTACACAGTACACTGTATAGTACTGTCGACGAGTCGTGGCCGTGTTGTAGTTAGGTTTTCCGAATTTTTACGCATTGTGCCCTCAAGAAGAAATTAATCAAAATTAAGGCCAAGCTGAAATTGAAATCTTCTAAGTTGTGTACAGTTAAGTTCACAACGGCCACGGCTCATCGATTGTACTATACACGTATTCTATTTAAGTCTAGACCAGCATTTAAGTCTAGATACTAGTACTATGTGCATACAGCACAGACAGTAGTTTAAATGTTAATGGACGGTCGGACTTCACATTTACATAGAACTACAAAGTGGCACGTCATTTGGAAAGTATCCAAGTTGTGGAGAAAA
Source organism: Heliconius erato x Heliconius himera (assembly GCA_013421005.1). Lineage (NCBI taxonomy): Eukaryota > Metazoa > Arthropoda > Insecta > Lepidoptera > Nymphalidae > Heliconius > Heliconius erato x Heliconius himera. The sequence continues at coordinate 71,386 of JAATLQ010038484.1, read as the reverse complement.
ATGTTGTGGAGCTTAGTGCTAGTTGATTGACGTCGTTTATTATATTTTTATTTTAAATCTATATTTATTTTACTGTATTTGGCTCTTCAAGAAAGCTATTTGTAAAATTTCTACTTTCTAAGTTCAGTAACGTTGTCTATCAGTCATTCAGTAACGGAAGAGTTTTATAATATATAGATTATTAATAATCTAGTTATAATTAGGAATGTAATACTGCATACAAGTAAGACTTCAAAATATTTATGAAGAAAATATTTTAATATATTTAGAGTAGGGAACGGAAATGTCTTAGCACTAGGTTCCCAGGTTCCCTTTGGCTACCCCACTATGTGCGGAATACTTTGTGAAAAATATAACTGAAAAAATATCCAGAATTAAAACATGAATTTCAATAATAATTCGTATTCTCTAATTGAAGATTTAATACATGCGATTCCACAAAAGTTCTTGTCTAATAATACTTACAAGTGGATAAGGTGGTTGATAGTACATGTTTTCAATATATTTGTAGTGCCAAATTTAAAGGTGATTCAGAGGTAACATTATTCCTTAAAATACATTCTGCCCTTATCGTTGTAATAACGTTGCGCAGGACACATAAATTAAGTTTATAGGGCCCCACGTTGGGCGCCATAAAATGTCTCTTCATATTGATAAGGTTATTGACTTACTGTCAATAATCATAAAAATGAGTTATATTTCAAGGATTTTTTAATTTTTTTAATGTGTTATATCACTAAAAGTAACTTTACTCAACACGCAATATGTCTAAAATGGGTCGGAAAGTGGAGAACGGAATGTTTTAGCACTAGACTCCCTCGGTCTATCTTGCACACGTCAGGGTAGGCAGAGAGAATCTAGTCTTAATACCCTCTGTTTCCCATTTTCCTCAGAATTCAAGAGGCATGTGGTTTTATAAAATATGTGTGTAATTTAATGAATTATTAAAATGAGCATACGTTATTTATTATATTTCATTTTTAATTAAAAAGGTACATTTATGTTACAGCTTTAAATATTTTCTTTTGACGTGAACTCATATCTCATTACCAACTTCATACGTATATGGAACGTAGCATTTTTATAATTATAATTGTAAGAAATTTTAAAGTAAGTAGTGTTTTTTTATATATTGAGTAGAGCAGCTAAATAACTTAAAAAGGGCAATGCATTATTAGTATATTTATCGAAATATTTTTATAAAAATATTTTAGTTAAAATAAAGAACTTATCTACTTTCTTATTTACTAAATGATTTAAAATCGTGCCTCTTGGAATCCAAGAGCTCTAACTATATACGATGGAGCAAGGAAACATTGCTCATTAAGCTCAAACGTTGATTCTATCCGAGATGTAAGAGTTGCTTGGTATGCCCCAATTTTAGTTCAGAATTTCGACCAAAAAGAACATTTTTATCATTTTCTTTTCGACCAAAATTATGTGGATAGCCTCGATTAGCCTAACGAGTAGCAAAGCAACAGCGAAGCATCGGTGTTTCTGTAAGCGTCAAAGGGGTAAATGCTAAATACACACCCCCTCAACGATGTCTCTGGGGGTGTTTCCGAAATTCATCGTGTAGCGGTCGTCGTCAAATATTTGAACACGTTCGAGCTAACAGACAGCTTACCAGAGTAAGCCATGTAATAGCTCTCCGCAGGAAATTGTCTGAACAATTTGTCGTAAATATTTGTGGTGTCCATGAAGGAAATGGCACGTGCGGTTGGTGTTTGTTCAGGTAGATTTTTTGTTGGGTGTATATTTTTTATGGATTTCAGATTTATTTCGTTTTCACGGATCTTCTATATTTATCTTACGTCGAAGGAATGTGGGAAAAAGCTATCATTTCAATTAGTATTTGACTTTGACTCTTTTTTGAGTAACGAAAATATGAATGTAAGTATGTAATCCATCGTGTAGGCATCGAATCCACGACTGTCATGTATAAAATCAGACATTCATAGTCAAACGTACTTCACCAAGATCGAGAATTAGATACGATAAAAACTCAATGTTGTATAAACAGAATAAACTCAACATTATAAGGCTATTTGTAAACAAAACCTTTTTTACGGAGACCATAAGCGCAGCACACAAAAGCAAGAATATTGAAAAGTAAATTTGATTATACGAATTGGCGGGGCATTACCGTTCTATGGGGAAAGCATTTCGACGAATTTCATATTCATCACGGCAATCGGCGATGGATTGTAGAAAAGAGAGCTTCCTGCACGGTTGCGACACAATGGCCGTCGAAACGCATTTTGTTGCTATTTTTGGTAAAACGTAGCGTAGTTTTTGGTATATTTTGTATTGAAATGTTGGGATTTATCATGATTTTTTTGTAATTGTTTTTATGTTAGTAAAGTATCAAAACGTTTGAAACTAAGCGCGGCGTTGAATTCTATCTCGTAACATGCAACATCTCGAAAATTGGGCAGTGCGTGGAGAAGAGGGTATCTCAAAACTAGGTCCCATCGGCTTACATTGGTATTTGTATTATTATTGGATAGTATTGTATAATGTAGTTGTAAATATTAAAGTATTTAAAGTTGGGGCCAGTCGTGGGGCAGGGGCATAAACGTGAAACTGTTAATGCACCAGGTTGTAGTTTAAATTGGGCTCAAGAAATGAAATATTTAATATTTTCATTTCCTCGCTCTGGCGACGAAGCAAAGCGTAGCGTTGAGTTCCGCCACGCAACACGCAATGCCGAGAATTCGGCGGAAAGTGGGATGTGACTTAATGGGAACGGTCTTAACACTAGGTTCCCAGGTTCCTTCTGCCTACTCTGCTATGTGCAGGATATAACGTAAAGCTAAAAAAATTGTAGTATATTTCAATATACATGTATGAATGTATGTACGCTAATATTTTTTTTTATTAAGCCAAACCCATTCAGTCTGTCATTTACTAAAAAACTATAAAATCTATCGTCGACTTAAAATTAATGTGTATTATTTTTTCTTTTCATTGTTATAGTCTGTACTTTTATATAGTTCAAGAGACATCACTGTAAGATGTTAAGGTCGGGTAGCAAGACGTTGACCTCACTTAACCTCGTTTGCCAAAAATTAAGAATGATGTTACGTGAGAAGTTGTTGGTAATGAAGGACGAAAAAGAAAAATATATTATTTGTGGGAACCTTATGTATTCACATATAATTTCTGTAAAAAAATTCGTGAGTAAACTTATCTGACATTATTTAACCCATGTACGCTAGGTCGTAGTTCAATTCACAATGTAACTGCATAAAAAGCAAATTTGTATGGTTAATAAAAAATAAGTAAATGCTTCTAAAAACAATATATCGTATCTGTAAATAGAGAGAAAGTAAAAATAACATAACTATTAACAAATTCTAATAACATCCGAAGCTAGTGGTTGCGCAGGGGTACAAATGTGTGACCGTAAACGCCTCGGGTTGTGGGTTCGATACCCACTTGCGGTAATGAAATATTTAATATTTTCATACGTAACGAAGCAAAGCTCGGCTTTGAGTTCCTCCACTCAATACACAATACTTCCAGAATTTCGCGGAAAGTGTGAAACGCAAGTGGTTCCCAGGCTGTCCTTACCCTCCTATATGAGGGATACAGCGTGAAGCCAAAAAAAACCCAACGACCGTTTAGAATTTTATTTTCAATAGTAAAAATTGAATCAGAACTTGTACTACATTGTAAAAGTAGCACTAGTATTAAAATAAACCGTCTGTGTAACTGTCTCGACGCGAGAAGCGATGCGTGAAAACGCTGAAAGGTCAATTCGTAGAGGAATCGGGTCATTGGGTTAGTTTTATTGGCCTATAGATAGCGGAGTGATAAATGTCTAATCTATTAGATGACTTTAACTGTAGGTAGCTATTTTTTTAGGTTCACGCATTTGTAATATATAGCAAGGTAGGAGACATTTAGTGTTAAGACACTGCATTCTCAAGGTAGACAGAGGAAATTTGGGAACCCAGTGTTACAAACTGTCCGTTCCCGTTGAGACATTTCCACTTTCCGCCGAATTCTGTAGGCTTATTGCGTGTTGAATGGCGCAACTCAACGCCGCGCTTTGTCTTATTAGACGAGTGAAAATGAAAATATTAAACATTACATTTCCTTAAGTTTAGAAACGAACCTACAACCTGTCGCGTTTAGCGTCCCACGCTTGTACCCTCAAGCCGCGACAAAACCTCTAATATACATTTAAAACATAATAAAAAAAACCAAAAAGGTAACAGCAGGGTAGGCAGAGGGAACCTAGTTTTAAGACACTCCAATCCCCACTTTCTGCCGGATTCTGGAGGCATTGCGTGTTGAGTGGCAGAACTCAACGCCGCGCTTGACCTCGACACCAGAGCAAAGAAATGGATATATAAATTTAAGTAAATATTTCATCTCCTCGAGTGGGGATCGAACCCACAACCAATCGGTTATACAGTCACACTTTGTGCCGCTGCGCCACGACTGGCTTCAAAAGAAACACTTTGTAATTTGTATACAAAATCTACAATATAGCTACAAAATAAACTAACCCGACATTACTGTTTTACTGTTCAACATTTCAATTTCACTCAATCAGAACCGCCACTATCAATTAACATACAAACTTTATTTGTAGCGGGTTCCAATTAATAAGTCTACGGGCGCTCCGTTATCATTGCAAAGTTGCTTTATTACTTTCTTACAAAGTGGAAAGGTGCAGGCGGCGACGGCGTTGTGGGATTATATTGGATTTATTCTTAATATTAATTTCAGATTTGTTTTAGATTGTATTGTTTGTATATATAAATACAGATAAATGAGGGAAGTCGGTGTGGGTTCGATTCCCAGTCGAGGAAATGAAATATTTAATATTTTCATTTTTTCGCTCTGGTGTTGAGGCAAAGCGTGACGTTGAGTTCCGTTACTCAACACACAATACCTCCAGAAACTTGGTTGAAAGTGGGGAACGGAGTGTTTTAACACTAGGCTCCCTCTGCCTACCCTGGTACGTGCGGGATAGCTATCTAGGAAGTTGAAAAAAGAAAATAAATAAAATCATATAACATTTGCAACTAATTTTGAAATGCAGGCTTATTTATAAAAGGCTTATTTATATAAAAATTAAATCGAGGAACGTAATGTAAATTGCTTCAATAATGGAAGCCCATTGTATAATTTAAACCTATTTGTTATTATTCGTTTTGTTCCATTGTATAGTATTTAATGAAACTGTATCTGATTGTATTAGCGATAGTTATGAGTTCGATTCCAATTCGGAAAGATTATTCTTATGTTTGATATCCAGTACATAAAATTGGATAATAAATGGTGAGTGGAGTGCTAAGACACTCCATTCTCTTATGTACTCTCTGCCTATATGATATATACAACATTTAAAAATATTAATATGTAAGGTAGGCAGAGGGAACCTAGTGTTATGACACTCAGTTCCCCACTTTCTGCCGAATTCTGGAGGCATTGCGTGTTGAGTGGCAGAACTCAACGCCGCGTTTAACCTCGACACCAAAGCGAAGAAATGGAAATATAAATTTAAGTAAATATTTCATCTCATCGAGTGGGGATCGAACCCACAACCAGTCGGTTTTACAATCACACCTTGTGCCGCTGCGCCACGACTGGGCTCAATTTTTAACTTAGTTAAGTATTTACATAAAATAAAGACTTTCAAATTACATTTACCTCTAAGCTTACCTTACAGATGTTCCTGTTATAAGAGAACAGGGGTAATAAATTACTAACGATGCCTCCACTCCGCTAAGAATGAAGCCCCGAAGGGGTTAGGGTCCTACAGAAACATTGTACGTACGCTCCAACTTAAATATTACTTAAGGCTAAATTGTACTGAAATAATAAAATTATGCTTATTATACATCTATCTATTTGGGTTGTCGATTAATTGTTATAAAGATTTTGGTTCTTTTTTTGTATTTTATATGGAGGCAGAGAAATTTAATGTTAAACTAAGTAAATTTTATTTTTCATTCAATTAAGAAAGGCTGCGTTTAGACAGTAGGTTCGTAAAAGCTAACTGTAATAATTCTCCGACAAAAATACAGGCTTATACAATTGCACCATACAGATAGATAGCTAAAATATATAAAATAAGTAGTGAGATAACTCTAGGCTATTGCTATCGTAAATAATATAATGTTATATTATATATATCATGCCTTATATAAATGAAGAAGAAGTGAACCTATGACCACTCAGGTGTATTAATTAATAGACAAATGAAATAAATAATATTTTACATATATATTCTTTCTTTAAGTATAAACCTGGAAGATGGAAAATCCTTACAAAAATCCTTAGAAAATATAAACACGTTGCAGTAAAATTAGGTCATGTTGCCATTTTCATACAAAACTTAGAATGGCTTAGAATGGCTTGGTTCCAAATTTAGAACTTTGAATAAATGGTTGCCAAAATTTGCTTTAAACCACTACAGGATTAATTCACTGAATTTTGGATAAATTTATTAAGACTTCAATTAAACTTGTACCATTTTGGAAATTATAATTTATGTCATTAGTATGTAATTTAAAATGAACGGGTTAAATCTTAGAGCTTTCAGGTGTCCTTAAATAAATAATTATATATATTTAATAGATTTAATTTGAAATCATTTACAGTCTAACGCTGTCCATCAAAACTTATTACTATTTATATATCGTTTTATACTTATTTATGAATGTTTATGTTTATTTAGTAGTTTATATGACTGTTCCATGGGAACTTAACAGATTAACATTTAGACTGGACGGGACATTATAAATATAAAGGTTTCGTAGTTGAATAGCGTGGTACTGGTAAATATCACCATCTCACCTTTATTTGAGATTCTCGTATAATAAAGGCCTTTAAATGGCCTAACGCGATGGTTGTGGGTTCAACTCCCATTATAGGGAATAAATTTGGCATCTCAAGTTCAGACAGGCAACGCCTCGAAAAATTCGGTGGAAAGTGGAAAAAGGAGTGTCATAACACTAGGTCCCCTCTGCCTACTCTGCTGTGTGCAGGATACGACGTGAAGATCGTGTCGGTACCAACACTGAATTGTGTGCGGCCAATCGTGCAACCGCGCTGATGTTTCGCCATCTCATCAATGCAGCCAGGGCACCGTAAAGCCTGTTACCGGCAACAATACATGTTCCCTCATCCATCTCTACTGAAGATACTTCCCAATTATACCACGTTATTCCAGAAGTAGATGCTAGCTGCCAAATTTTATAATTCTAGGTCAACCAAAAGTACCCTATTAAACTTTGATTCCAATTCCAACACATTGTTGACCTAAAGTGTGTAAAATAAACAAAAATGCATTTTTTCTCGTTCCCTTATGAATTTCGAGAAACCCTTTATTAGTACTCCCCTACACTCCCTAACCTACCTACGAATCAAAGTTTAACTTTTTAAGTCCCGTAGTTTCGGTTTCGGAATCATTCACTTAGTCCCATATTTATTTACCGGTCTCAATCTTGAACTTGAGATGCCCCTTTTCATTCATAAATATTTAATTTATGATTGAAAATGGCATCTCAAGATCGATCTCAGACTTTAGAGATTTATAATATACATACATACCCAGATAGGTACCTATTTAAAAGCTTAGCTTAGCAAATATCGAATTAAAAGTGATAAACTACAGTATTTTTTGAACGAGTGAACTTTCCTTTGAAGTTATTGTAAAATTTACATTGATTCTTTGTCTTTAATATTATACAATTGAATACTATCTTCAAGCTCCGCCTATCAGAAACTAAAGCGCTGTAGCGATTACATAAATCGTTCTTTTATTGATCTGTTAAACATTGAACACATTCCAGCGCTACAGAGGTATACGAGTAAGATAATAAAGTACAATTGAAATGGCTTGATATTTTATATACTTTAACCATTAAAGCAGATAAAATTCATAATAAACATTATATTTTAATGTACAGGTATAGTAGATAAAATATTTACTTACATTTATATTTTCATTTCGCTCTGGTGTCGAGGCAAAGCGCGGCGTTGAGTTCCGCCACTCAACACGCAATGCGTCCAGAACTTGGCGGAAAGTGGGGAACGGAGTGTCTTAACAATAGGTTGCCTGCTGTGTGCGGGATACAGCGTGAAGCTGATTTAATTTTAAAGAAATAGTAATTTCTACCATACTGTTGGTAGCTACCCAACATTGGTCTCACGAGTTGAAGGTAACATATTCGATTTCGCAAATATTTTTAACACACTTTTTTTGACAACATTCTCTGATAGTCACAGATACAAATAACAGTCGTTTAGAGGCAATTTAAATTTGATAGTTGTACGTTTGTTTTTATATTAAAATTCTTCTTATATATTAAATCTCTGTTTTTTTTTAGCTAAATCATTAACCCCGAGTAAAAATAGGAACCTACAAGCAGATGATGCACTAATATGAGTTTTAATTTAAGTTTAAATGACTTAACTAATTAAGTAAACAACTTAAGTAATCCATTAAAACACACCGTAACTTTACTATATTCCTTTTTCCTGTAACTTGTATCTCTTGGGGGCAGACGTCAGGACCCGCTAGCCTCCTGGGCATAATATTTTTCATTTCAACCATTTTAAATATGGCTTTATATACGAAAGTATATTATAGAAAAATTGAGTTTTAATTAATGAATTGTTATTATTAGTAGATTTTTCTTATTTTTTTCAGCCTCACTTTATATTTTACTTACAGCGGTGTAGGCCAAGGAAACATAGTGTTGAGACACTCGGTCCATTTTGTCCTGACCATCTTTCGAGACACTGCATTTTGAGTAGAGGAAGTCAACGACGCGCGTTGTCTTTATATCAAAGAGAGGAATTCAACTCGCGTCGCGATTATCGCCATGTCATCACTGTACCTACTTTATGGCAGATCATAAATCACATTTAAAAAAAAGTATAGAATACTTAAGATTTTTTGATACAAAAATATATTGAATACAACTTAAACAGATAAATATATATGTGAACATTTATCCGAATTTACAATTGAAACCAAAAAGATGGAGAACAAACAGATAAACCCCAATTATGAACCCCAATACCCCAATACTTAGCCACAAGTATTACTGATTTTTTTTATCTTGCATCACGCTGTATCCCGCTATATATAGGGTACGCAAAGGGAACCTATGAGACACGACACGTTTTCCCAATTTTCCGCTCAATTTTCTATTCCCCAAGTAGGAATCGAACTCACAATAGTAGCCCACGCTGTGCAAACAACGTAATAATAATTTGCAAAATAAATTTTGCAAAACGATAATTAAAAAATGTTCAAAAAATTTTGACAAAATTAAACAAAAAAAACCACTAAGCAAAAATGACTGTGAGAGCATTAATTAGTCCAGTACAATTTATTATTTCTATGAACAATGTCCGGACGACACGCTAGGGTATAGTAATTTGCATAAGCGATGACAGCCGTAATCACTTCTGGAAATACCGACGCTATTAGATGAAATATAATCTTTTAATAGATAAAAGCTTGAAAAAGATGACAGGTTGCGGGTTGGATTACCAGTCGAGGAAATGAAATGTTTATTTTTTTCATTTCTTTGCTCTGGTAACGAGGCAAAGCGCGGCGTTGAGTTCCGGCACTCAAAACTCAATGCCTCCTGAATTTTTTGGTAAAGTGGGGAACGGAAGTATCTCAGGTACCCTCTGCTTAGCCTGCTATGTGCGGGATATAGCGTGAAGCTATAAAAAAAAACAGATGAAACCCTTAAGGAGTTTGCTACTTTCAAATAATTAAGTTACGATTAATGACAAGATTACTGCCTAATGACAGAGCAGGTGTTTGCAACTTTGACATTTAAATATCGACTGTTTAATTAGTACGTCAGCACAGTATTTACTGTCAAATTAGTTAAATGTCAAGCCAAAGACCAAGATTCTTTATTTTGCCAAGTCCAAGATTGTAGGTTTGGTTTTTACTGAACCTGTTCTTGTAAAATACAGTATTAAAGTTGTACGATATAGTAGACCTGTGGTAGTGCTTCCAGGTCGATACGAACTAGGTACCTTCAAAAAGCGCGCGTGGAGATATCCACCTTAAAGGTCAGCAACGCACCTGTAGCTCCTCTAGTGTTACACGGGGTCGTGGGCGGCGGTGATCATTTACCATCAGGTGACCCGTACGCTCTTTTGCCTTGTCTTTTTCATTCGTCGACGATTGACTGTATATGCAACGGTAGTTAGTTCGATTCCCTCTCAGGGGAATGAATTGTATTCATGTCTTCGCTTTGGCAATAAGGAACAGTTCGGCATTGAGTTTTAGAAACTGGAGAACGAAGTGTCATAAGCACTTGCATTTCCCCCTTTTACCCTACTAAATGCGTTAAACTAAAAAATAATAATGAAAAAATATATATGATATGTTTCTTGAATATATATAGAGAGTTTAGTTTTCGTTTGCTAGTAGCTATTATATGTTAAAAATAAATAATATACAAAGCTCCACATCATTTTAATAATGTATAGATAGCCGTTTGAAAGCAAACAATGCGTGCGTATATTGTGTCCGGCTTCACAATTTTATTTCTGTTGTAATTTAAGTACTGTGTACATATGTACATGTATGTGTTTATATATGAAATATATATATATATATATATATATATATATATATATATATATATATATATATATATATATATATATATATATTATCTTAATTTCTTCGCTCTGGTAATAAGTTAAAGCGCAACGTTGAGTGCCGCCACTTAACAAGCAATATTAGCAGAAAATAGGACGAATAGCAGGGAATGGACGTTCAATAAATTCGATCTGGATCTTAAATTCGATCTATACAATGTGAAGCTAAAAAAATCTATACATAGTATATAATAATAGTACGTAATATAATGCTTCTACAAAGCTTCGTAGAATTCGTAAATCCTTATTACCGGAAATAGCAGAATCAAAAGCCCCAGTCCTTATTGATAATAAGACAGAAAAGAAAGAAAATTATATCCCTTCACGAAATATAAAAAGATATATTATATAATAACCCTTTAAAATATTGCTCTATTACAGTATAAAAAAGTTTAGTTTTAAATTAAATTGACTTCACGCTGTTTCCCGCATATAGCAGAGTAGACAGAGGGAACCTTAAGGTAAGACACACTGTTCCTCACTTTCTGTCTAATTTTCAAGACAATTTCTTGTGTACTGAATGGTGAAACTTAACGCCACATTTTGTCTTATTACCAGAACCAGGAAATGTTTTTTTTCCAACTAATGAGAATCGAACCACTCCCTTAAATACATAATAACAACAAAAAAATAATGCCCAAGGAGAGTATAGGTTAAAATTTAACAACAATCAAAATTGATTTATATGTACAATCCTTCAGCATAAAACAACTTTTTCCTATAAATAAATCTTCAATAACATACCTACACAATCCACTAACAAATCAGAGGTCAGGTTAATTAAGCTACTGTAACACAGTTATATCCATGCAGGGTAAAGGTACCCACTATGGAAACGCTTAAGCGTTCCCCACACCTAATTTCCATTCGCAAATGGGTCTGAAAGCTGGTATTAGTGGCAATGTGTGGTTCGCATTCGACTGACGTTTACTGGAAAGCCATTTGGAAAGCTGTTTGATTGCTCAATTCACTAAAGTTTTGAACGTAACTACATATATCCTGGCTATAGGTACTCATCTGATCCAATAAAATTGAATATTCATCGTTTTGGCTTGTATTGTTGTTTTTGGATGTATTGGTTAAGGTAAATAGTAATTAAGGTGAATTGAAATCTTTTATTATGATAAGCAAGATGTTGAATGTCTCGAGAAACGGGCGAATAATGAACACAGAGACACAAAAGAATGTCTTAACTATAGGTCGAACCCTGTAGCAGTGGAGTTTGAGGGAATCTAGTGATAAGACACTCCGTTCTCATTAAAATACTTCCGTCCCCTTCAAGGCATTGCTTGCGTGTTGAAATAAAACTAATATGCAATAATCAAAATAAAACTTATAGCCCGAATTCATGAACGTTTGGTTGCGAGTTCTTTCCACATGGGGACAAAAAGAATATCCAAAATTATTCTGGAGAACGCATTTACTAGGTTGTCTTTAATCAGCTTAATAACAAAATAATAGATAAGAACTACAGCAAGAAGGATTGATGTTTTTTTTAAATAAAATAGAAACCAAAAAAAAAATGTCTCAATAATGCCAATTTCATAATAATTTTCATATTGTGAAAAGTTTGTATAAGTTAAATTAACTCTGTCAATATTTTCATTGTTGAAACTGAAACTTTTTACTTTAAGACAAAGGTAGCTTACATTAGACAAGTTACAATGAGGGAGTGTACTTTAAACTTGGTGGTATAAAGTTCTTTATCCTATAAATGGGTTACTTCAAGTTTATTACCATGTCCTGGTAAAAACAGCTGATGCTCAATTTACATTAGAAGTTTGATGATTCATTTTACTTGTCATGTAAAGGTCCGTTTGAGTTTTGGATGCTGGAAGGGAGTTTGTATACATGATATAATGGTTAAGTTCTTGGATGACCTTGCTAAAGGAAAAATCGGATCAAGATTAGTTTTTTTTCAACGTCACGTTTTATCCTGCACTTAGCAAGGTAGGCAGAGGGAATCTTGCGTCAATACACTCCATTGTGTACTTTCCGGTTAAATTCGAGACATATTATATTGAGTGACGCAACTCAACGACGCACGTAAAGTGCGTCATTGCCAGACCATCTTTTATGAGATAAAAAGCTAAGAAAAATATATGAAGGAAATGATTGATGACGAATGTCCCTAAAAACGGCGCTTTAAAATGATTTATTGTAGTAAGAAAAGAATAACGTAAGTGTGACATGTTAAATGTTATTGCATAAGTGCCTATTTGGTTATAATTGCGAATTTTTAAAATAAATTAACCTAACGGAACCTACATCTGCCTCTAAGTATTACACATCCCGAAATCCTGGTTATTAGCTAACGAGTCATTATTTCTGATCCTGATTTATGCGGGAAGCTAAAATAAAATAAATGAAAGCACATAAAACAGGTTTATGCATTTTCCCGAATAGCAGCATATGTAGAGGAACCTACACTAGGTTCCCGAAGACTTAAGATAGTTCTTGTCTTAATAATAATGCCTTAATATTAGATTCACAGTTTCCCATTGCTTCATGTATATACTCGTATATAATGTATATACATATATCAAAGGACTGTCACAAAACAAACACACAACAAAACAAGATAAATCAACCAGTTTTCACACACACACAAAACCAATATTTTTTCACCGATCTACAAACCAATCTATCATAACCGTGACTTTATTCCTACTAAAGTCCATTTGTTTTAGGTATCTGAAAAAATAACAGTGTTTACAGTACTCGCGACTGTGGAAGCTAAAACACATTTTGTAGAGTGTCCTGCATGTTTGATACTAGATGGTGATTTAAATTTGATTTCTTGTTTACACTTGATAATTTGAAAAACATTATTTTGGAACTGTTATATTGATATATTCTGTTGTAGAGTAAAATTAAAGTAATTTCGGATTTAATTTCTGTTTTAATTCTTTATACATAAAAATTTTACTGTTGTTTGGTTAAGTGCGTTAAACTCAGACTGAAATTACTTATATATCAATAAAGTTAAGTACCTAATAATCAACGAAAATCTCTTTCGATAACATTTTGACATTTTAATCTTCATCTTTTGTACAACTTACGCCAACCAGATATATATATTATCAATCAGCTTCTACATTATTATATTACTGTAGTGTTTCCAAGGCGTTATTGTCAAATACAATATTCATTAAACATTGGGAACTATTGGATATTTAATAACTAGTCATAGCTTATAAGACCATGCTTCGACCCTCGTCCGTCGCTTGTCTACTGTGTGAATAATTGATGATCTCGACAGGTGATTTGTTGGTTCGTCCAACTGTCTTAGGCCCGTATTTATAAATCGCCCTTAATTATGAGATCGATCTTGAGATGTTGTTTTCATTCATAGATATGTAGTTTATAAATGATAACGGCATCTTAAGATTATAAATAGGACATGATTGTGAGTTTCTCTTTTCATTAAACAATGTTTAAAATTTTGTTCGCTTCATTATCACTGTATTTAGATTTTTTTTCTTTAAAATGATTGCAAGGCCTATCAATATCAGTGCGTCATCGTCCTCAATCGAAACCATAAAAAAAAACACTAAAGACCGCTTCGGTACACTAGAAGGTACCCACACATGCTACTGACTTGTAGTTAACCTGCGTAGGTAATCCTGTACAGGTAACCTCTCCGGTAAACCGTTACGTGTATGGCCGGCTTAAATCAATCTCCCGAGTTGGAATCGAATACACAACCATCATGTTTACAGTAAGATGCTGTGCTGCAGCCCTACAATGGCCATACCATTTAAAAATGTATTCTTCCAACGTAAGTACTTTTGTCATATTGTTTACATCGTTTTAGGTTGCTATGACGTCCTTTCGTCCTCTTTCGTATGTGATGTTTGGGGTTACGACACGTTCTCGGTCAGCCTGAGCAATTACGTGACGCTGCGAAATCTTATCTTGTAGACCAGAATGTTTTCCGTAATCCGATCGTGGATTATTCGAGAAGTATTTGAGCGTGTAATAGGTGTAGGTTCGATTTGTTAGTGGATTGCTTAAAGCTGTGGTCCGCATATAGCAGGGTAGGCTGAAGAAACCAAGTGTTAAGACACTACGATTCCTATTTTCCACACAATTTTCGAAGCGTTGCATGTTGAATGGCGTTGGAGTTCAACGCCGCTTTGTTTTGTTACCAAAATCATTAATTTTCTTGAGTTATCGAACACAAAATCATTGTGATAGTTTCGATTCATATTGTACATATGTATTTGTATACAAAACTGCTTAATTTTTTTTTCAGCTTCACGCTGTATCCTGCACACAGCAGGGTAGGCAGAGAGAACTTTGTGTTAAAACACACCGTTCCCCATTTTCCGCCGAATTCTGGAAGCATTGCGTGCTGAGTGGCGGAGCTCAACGCTGCGCCTTGCCTCGACATCAGAGCGAAGAAATGAAAATATAAATGTAAATAAATATTTCACTTCCTCGAGTGGGGATCGAACCCACAACTTGTCGATTTCACAGTCACACTTTGTGCCCCTGCGCCACGACTGGCCTCTACAGTAACTTATTTGTATATAACAAACACTTTGCTTAAATTAAGGTTGAGTAGCTAACAATATTTATAAAGGTTAGCCCTAGTAACAATAAAGAACTTACATACAATTATACTTATCTATATTATACGTATGTTTGCTTATAGCAAATTAGTACATTTACAGCATTCTGAAGTAATTTTCGTTCACCTCAGTGAGGGAAACACGCAATCGTAACTCCACTAGTAAATATCTAATAAGAGGAAAATGAGTTTCTTTTCCAACGAAATTAGCTTTTTATGAGGTTGTAAAGCTCGTTCTCTATCGTTGCTGGTGATGCATAAAATATTAATCAAGTGGAATTATATATCAAAGTATCAAAAAGTACAGTTTTTTTTTTGCTTTCAATTCACTCTTCTTTGGGATTGTTGTTTAGTTGTGTGTAATATTTTATGGTTTAATAGATAAAAAGTACCTATAACTTATTTTATATAATTATATATTATTGTTGTTGAATGTTTTTGTCTCATCATTTACTATTGTGAATACCTGCCTCGTCATAATAAAAGAGTCTTTGAAAGCGGAGCGTCTTAACGTTTCTCTACCCTCTGTCTATTGCGTAATGAATAAAGCTAAACCAACAGCCATAGAACGGCTGAAAATCTTAATTTTTTTTAATCTATTTTCAATAAGGGCTTTTTAAGTTAATACAATATAAAAATGGCAGTTCCATCGTTCCCTTACAACGGCAAATTTAAAATACTTTTTGTTTTTTATATCTTTACGCTGAATGCCGCACGTAGGGTGGACAGAGGGAAAGTATTTAATTTTTATCGAACGAACCCGAGAATCGAACACACAACCTATAGCGTTTACAATCGCACGCTTTTGGCCCTGCGCCACCACGGCCTCAGTTGCTTACTTACTTAGCTTCAGGCTTAATCCTTAACGGGAGAATCAGAGAGAATGGAGCGCCAAACGCTACGCTGTGTACGTACTTCTTTCGCCTCATCCACTGTCATCAACCTCTTCATACATGTCCTCCGGGAGTTCTCTTGCTTTTTACGTGACCTTTCTCCAGAATCTTCAATACTGGTTTCCGAAAGTCAACTAAGGTCTCCATCTACCTCTCTTACCTAACATTTTTTTTTAAATAAACAAAAACGCTATAGTGTCTTTACTCTACAATACATTATATCGTTTCGTTTGTTTCCTTCCAGTACCTACCTACATTGTAAAAGCTTGGCAAGTATATAAATGTATAAAATTTTATTTTATTTTTATTAAGGTGAACGTTTACTTCCAAAGGAGGTAATGTTGTGTAACGATTGAACAGATCACGAACACCCATTTGTACTTTACAAGATTTTCCAATTCACCTAACCGTAATGTATGGTGCCATCAAGTTATTTTATATGGCTGTTACTTTTTACCTTAACACATTTAAGGGAAATCAGGGAAAAATTGTTTTTAATTTCTTTTTTTGAGCTTCACGTGGTATCCCGTATATAGCAGGATAGGTAGAGGGAACTTGGGAATCTAGTGTTAATGTACTCCGTTCTCATTAAGACATTTCCGTTCCCCATTTTCCGCCGGATACTGGAAGCATTGTCGTTGAATAGTGGAACTCATCGCAGCGCTTTGCCGTATTATCAGAGAGAAGAAACGAAAATATGAAATATTCCATTTCTTCTAATCGGAACCTAACCTACAACCGTCGCGTTTACAGTTCCACAATTGTGCTCCTGCTCCACGACGCCCTTTCATTTAAAGTATTTGCCTAATTCAATATATTTTTATATTTGTCATACTAAAGGCAAATGATTTACAATTTGAGGCCGCCGTGAGGCAGGGCGTCATATCCGCAATAACATAAGCGTATGGTTGTATCGCGACGGTTGTGCGTTCGATTGCCACTCCGGGGTAATGAGCTATGATTTATTAATATTTTTATTTAATCGCTGTGGTTACCAATTCAAAATCGCGGCGTTGAAATCCGCTACTCAACAAGCAGTGCCTCCCTAATTCGGCAGACGGTGTGGAACGAGGTATTTTAACATTAGGTTCATCTTCCATCTGCCTACCACGCTATATGCGGGATACAGCGTGAATCTAAAACAAAAATAAAATAAAAAAAGTATTAGTAAAAAATGTATTAATAAAAAAATATAACGTAAGTAATATGAAATACTATATATAATCAGTTGATTGCAAGTTTCCAAAGCAACAAGTACGAACAAACGGACTTAGAAATCCACAAATCATTCAATAACAAGTTGTTAGACAATATAGAGAGATCGAGCGAGTGGCTTACAAATTGATTTTAAGTTCACATTCCGTAAACGAAGTGGAGACGTGTATTGCCACTTCGCACTGAAATTCTATTTATATTTTCAAGTCTTAGCGTTTGTTATGTTAAAGTAATCTTTGTTTATTAAGCGCGGTGTTGAGTACCGCCTCTTCACACGCAATGTCTCGAAAATTGGGCGGTTTTGGGGATCGGAGTGTCTTAACTAGGTTCCCTCTGCCTGTGCTGCTATTCGTGGGATATACCGTGAAGCTCAAACAAAAAAGAAAAATATATTTTTTCATATAGAAAGATCTGTTTGTTTTTTAAGTGTTTATTTAGTGTATATGTATATTGAATTCAAAATTACATTTGTCACCTAACTAACCACGTATTGTTGTCATCCACATCAAACAAGGATGCAAAATTTTAGTACAATCACTAGTTTCTATAACTTGTTTAAAATTCAGTTTTAAGAAATAAAATAAATAAATTTTGTAATAATATTATATTTTTAAGTCGATCAGATTTTTTTTATATATATTATTATTATTCATATTTATATATTAATAATATTTATAAAAAAAAATTGTATCTTCAATATCAGTGTTACGGCGGCCACTGGTGCACTTCATAAAATTAAAAAATAAAAGAGCCTTTATTTCTTGCTAAAAAGAAAAACAATGAGAACAACAACAACAACTTAATTCTAGTTACTTTTTAAATAAAACTTTTTAACCGGATTAATCGCGTACATTTAATATTATACATTTTTGGAAAGCCGACGTTTCGGACACTGTTTCTGTATATTTAAATAATTTTTATGTTCATAGAAATGCGCAAATTTTTAATAATGTTCTACTTTTAACCTATTTTATGTATTTTGTTTCAGGTAAATAAGCACCCAGCGAAGAAATGAACCATCGAAAAGTTTGTCAAAATTAATAATAATAAACTTATACTACTTTGATAATACTTGCGACCTAAGCGTCATATTATAGCAAAATTGTATAAAAAATATATTTAAATGTGTTTCTTATTCTGATGTAGAAGCTATACTACTGTAAAGTTTCATCTAAATCCGTTCAGTAATTTTTGTCGATCTTGCAAATTTTCACATTTACAATATAAGTAAGATAGTAAGCTTATTATTACACAGTGAATGTTACAAGATGTTTAAAATTTTGTTATAATAAACTTAATATACGTTAACGAATATTTACATGGGGCCAGTCGTGGCGCTACGGCACAAAGTGTGACTGTAAATTCGATTGGTTACAAGTACGATCTCCACTCGAGAAAAAGAAATATTTATTTAAATGTATATTTTCGTTTCTTCGCTCTGGTGTCGAAGCCAAGCGCGGCATTGTGTTCCGCCATTCAATGCGCAATGCTTCCAGAATTGCGCGGTAACTAGGGGACAGTGTCTTAACACTAAGTTCCCTCTGCCTACCCTGCTGTGTGCAGGATACAGCGTGTTCTAAGGTTGCCTCTACCTGCTTTACTTTTACCTAGCTTTTGGATTGAAACCACACGACACGCAAAGAAAGCTCTACCGCTTGTAATATATTATATTATATTGTTACTTCACTCCTATTGCAGATCCTCCTATAGCCTTCCTCAATAAGTGTGCGGTCCAATTAAAAAATAATCATTCTGGTTCGGTTGTTCGTGAGATTACAACTCTTTAGCTTACAGTACAGATTTTGCTACGAGCATATCTATCTACACATGTGCATATATATATATATATATATATATATATATATATATATATATATATATATATTCCTAAAATATTTCTCCAATAGCTTTTCTCCACTTTAGCCTATAATAAATAGTGTAATTCGTCTTTTAGATATATTTATTCACCCGAATTAAATTACTGTGAACGCTTCATTTATTAATATATTAGCCAATATATTAACCCTTCCAACCCTTCCGGGAAAACCCTGCGTAACTGCAAAATAATGGATGAATAGTAAGAACGGCGACTGTATGAAAGACTGCCTTTTAAATAGTAGGTACTCGAGTAATGGGAAAACGTGTTTTATGTGTTTAAATAGATTAAGTAAGGGTTGTGTTGTCTTTTATGTTTCTATTAATGTTATTTAAGGATAAGATTGTTATCATATTAGGATGTTGGCTTTTTAATATGGCAAGCACCAAGGGTTCCGTAAAAAATTGGAGGCCTTGGGTTTTTTTTCAAATCAGACTTGGCTTAGCCAGACTCCTTTCATATGTTCACCTCACTTGAACTAGCGGCTTTAACATCAAATTTGGCCCCTCTTTAAGGGTATTATTTTATAATTCCAAATTTCATAATTCTAGGTCAACCGAATTACCCTATGAATTTTGATTCCCTTAATAGTGCCGAAATACGCGTTTTTTTGCGATATAAACTACTATATCTTTTTTCTATGTAAATATATAATACGTTTTTTTATCAGGAAATGATGGAGCCGTAGATCTGAGTATATAGTTTAAAATTTCAAGTCGATATCTCCAAGCGTTCCTAAGATAAAGGGACAAACAGACAGATGGATAAACAACAAAGTGATCATTTTCATTCTTCTTAAAAAGGTACGGAACCCTAATTAAGTAGGAATTCTGATTATATTTTTCCATAATTTTTACAAAACCTAATATTAAGAATGAATGCAGTATCATTGGGTGTTGTATGGCGGAACTCCACGCTGTGCGTACCAGAGCGTTATAGTGACTTAATTTAGCTTCACGCTTTATTCCTTTGCGGGGCACGAAGAGAAAACGGAGCGCCAAACGCTACAGTCTCTACATAGCTCTTTCATCAACCTCTTCATATATGCCCTCCGGGGGATCGCCATGCTTATTACGTGACCTTCCTCCAGTATCCTTGATACTATGTTTTCGAAGGTCATCCGAGGTCTCCCTCTTCTCATTCGTTCGACATGCCCAAATCAATGCAGCTAAGGCTCCGTCAATCCTGTTACCAGCAGCAATACGCCTTTCCACATCCATCTCTACTGAACATACTTCCCAAGTATACATTTACACTAATCTTGCATTTCGTCCTTTCTTCATCTCTTTATTAAACCAAAACCTTCGTCTTATTCGTATTATAGGCTTAGACCATTATTTTCACACCTTTCTTTCAGAATGGTGACCAATGCCTGCAACTCACATTCTGATGATGCTACGAACACTATATCATTTGCGTACAGAGGCAATTCATATTCAAGTCACCTACTTTCACCCCCATATGACTTCGTTTTACTCCTTGGAGACAGCTATCCAAATACAAATTGAACAACCAAGCTGACATGGCGCAACCTTGTTTAACATCCGATTGGATGTCAAACCAGGGCGACATGCTAGCTCCTACTCGCACGCAAGCTGAGTGGCCTCTATAGACTATAAAGCCTGAAGCAAGGGTCCGCTCACATTGTACCGGAGTAGTATCTCCCATAATTTTGCTCTTACGACTGTCAAACGCCTTTTCCAAGTCCACAAAAGCATTGAAAACTTTTTGGGTTAACAGCCAAAAATTTTTCCGTGATCAAGTAAAAAAATCGGATTCATACACCAACTTCCAGGTCTAAAGCCTCCTCGGGCCTCCCACAACAACCTTTCAGATCTCTATTGCATTCTTCATCAGATCTCTATTGCATTCTTCTTCGTTATGTGCTCATTTCTTTGTTTAATAATGATATAAATGTTTAATGATATAGAATTTTTGTTACTCTTAATTGTAACTTTTGTATATTATAAATAATTATTAATCGTTTTTGTTATTTTAAGCTTATAATAAAACACCTGTTTTATAAGAGATCTGCACGTGTTCATCATTTTAGTATAAAGAATTGTAGAAAATAAATATATTTCAAGATAAGAATCTTTAGATAAGAAGTCGCTAAGTTATTAGAAAAACTAATATCGAAATGTCATCGATATGGAATTATGAACATTAAAATATCTCGCAACATTTAACAGTTAAAAAGTATAGTTTGTTTCATGGATTTTCTAGATTTTCTTTGACAAGCAATCGGGTGGATTGAATTTACTTTAGATTTCGATTTGCTATCGCTAGTCTACTTTTATTTAGATTTGTCACTATTGAATATCTAAATTTAGGAAAGAGGTTTTAGTTCATTCGTTTAAGTGAAGTATGTTTATTTCGGTTGATGGTTGATGGTTTGACTGACATACATATATGTTATATTTTTTAAGTACAACAGAAGTTATGCTTTGATAATTTCGTGTTTGAGTATATTTTTTCTCGGATATTTCCCTCTGTTTGTACAATATCTTACATTCGCCATTTACAAGTCAGTGTGTATTTTGCGTTAGATAAATAAGGTATTTTTACAACATTGTAGTCTTTAAATATGTATTTAAAACATTGTTAGTAAAATATAGAGTAAGATTTTTTTTCTTACTTTTTTATATGTAATGGAAAGTAAGTAAGTAAAACTTAAGCAGAATCGGACTCTTGGTTTTGTTTTGACAGCGGCGGGAACCAAGCCTCTCCGCGAAATTTACGGAAATGGAAAAAGAGCAATATCGGTCGCTAATTCGATTCTTGTTTTTGGAAGGGAAAACTGGCAGCGAAATCAAAGAGCTGTATACGGTGACTCTTCTCCTGCAGTCAAATATTGGTTTAACAAGTTTTAACGTGGTTGCACGTCGAGTTTTGATGAGCACAACAGCAGCAGAAGAGCAAAATGGGCACAGGGTTTTTCTATGGCGAATTATTGGGCCGATTCAACTTCGAATTGCAGAAAAAATGGCCCGATTTGGCGAAGAAAAAAACGTTTTTCCACCAAGAAAACGCACCGGCTCACACCTCCGTCGTCACCTGTTTATTGTAATGAATGAACGTATAAATGAGTCATAGTATAAAGTGAACGAATGTACAAAGAATATATTTTAAACGCACATACAACAAAAGAAGGATCATTCAATTTATCTATCTATCTATTTGCCAATCAACTAATAATAAAAAAGATAAAAAGATAGATCATTTATCTATCTATCTACTATCTTGTTTTAACATAAATGTGCTACATATTGCTCTCAAAACTAATAAATTAAGCTGAAAACCCCTCTAAAATACTAAGATTCTCCACCAACCACTTCAAACTGTGTCGAAAGTTGGCTATAATTTGTCGTCGAATTTCTTATTGTAGTAACAACTGCCCTAGTCCGCAGGTCCCTTTGAAACTTACTTATCCACGAAGTTTAGTAATTTAACACCGTTTTAAATGACAGGCTGGCGTTTACTGTTTATATGAGTTTTTAGGCCATTGTTGCTCAATGTGGAGGTATTGTCGGTTCGATATCCAGCCAGGGGTGTACTGGTAAATCTTTATAAATATTCTTATATATATCTTAATATTATAAAACTAAAGAGTTTCTTTGTTCCGTCGAATTTTGGAGGCATTGACTGTTAAGTGATGGAACTCAACGCCGCGCTTTACTAGAGCGAGGAAATAAAGATATCAAATATTTCATTTCCCAAGTAGGAATCGAACTCACAACCTTCGCGCTTGCAATACGCACACGCTTGCGCCACGCCGCGCCGCCATGACGGCCTCAACCTATCATCACTATGAAAACCTGATAAAATGTGAAGGTAAAGAGAATTCTTCAATCAAATATTTGAGACCAGTCGTGACGCGGGGACACAAAACTGTAACTGTTAACGCGAGTAGTTGTGGGTACGATCCCCACTCGAGAAAATGTAATATTTATTGAGATTTATATTTCCATTTCTTCCCTCTGGTGTCGAGGTAAAGCGCGACGTTGAGTTCTGTCACTCAATACGCAATGCCTCCAGAATTCGGAGGAAAGTGGGGAACGAAGTGTCTTTACACCGGTTTCCCTCTGCCTACTTTGCTGTGTGCGGGATACAGCGTGAAGCTGATTTGATTTGACTTGATTCTCAATCAAATACTCAACTTACATACCTACATAAATTGAGTTATAATTATATGTACTATGTCACCATGGCTCTCCAAGAATTCGTAAAGTAACATTTTTTGATTATTTAGGGAAGTCGCAAACGCTCTCGACCTAGAATCACGACTTTTGATCCGGTCACGTTCGTTATTTATCTTTTTACTGATTATTTTTTTACAAAATAATTAATTACATACAGCTTAGATTTAAATAAGTGAAATATTACTATATTTGACTGGAACTACGTTTTTAATTCGTTACAAAATTATAAACGCGATGATTGTGGGTTCGATTCCATTAATTGAGGCATTATTTTCAATTTTCCCGCTCTGGTAACTAAATAGAGCGTAGCGCGTAGTGAAGACCTGAGTGTTTTAACAAAAGGTTTCCTCTGTCTACAATGTTATATGCACATATATAAAAATACTATAAATTAAAATTTAGATTTTTTTATTGACATTTTTTTAAATACAGTTACAAAACTACAAAACCCGCTAACTAAAATGTATATACTACTTTATAATACAGCTTTAAACTAGCTACTTAACTACTAACTATAGAATCAAATTTTATTTTTTAATACACAGGAAATGTATATAAAAATACTGAGTTGTAACTACATAATTTATACACATATAAAACATATTGCTATATTATTTATTTTTGAGATACAAGAGGGAACACTAAGAGAATTTCCGAAAATTCGTACGTAAAATGGAAAAAATGGGATTATATGTGCATTAATTCATAGTTCACGCAAACAAAACTTCGAACGGCCATTAAACGCTTTGCAGTTTTTAAATATTTTTCCCATAAAAGTTAAAATACTTATTTAGAAAGTGTGGAAAAACACTTTAAAAATGTTTAAAAAAAGTTAATATAGTCCACAACTTATATTTATACTTTAAATATTCATTTCACGTCACTTCACTTCTAGTTCTCTTTCCAGAAGTAATATACAACTTTGCCGAGATAAGAACGCGGCCGATGTCAGAAGGCTTATTAGTTGAAACCAAGTTTCAACCAACATTGCCACTCGCTACAAACAGAACTACAAACAAATGGAAGGAGATTCATTCGAAATTTCTCATTAACTTTCTATTTGTGAAGTTTAATGTAAAATTTTCATATTTGAAGTCGTAATATAAACAACTAAAGTTGGTGTGCTTTGTCATATGTTGTAAAGCTAGCTTTTGCTTGAGGCCGTCGTGGTGCAGAGGTGCAAGTGTGACTGTAAACGTGACAGGTTGTGAGTTCGATTCCTCTTGAGGCAATTAAATAGTTTATATATAATATACGTTAATTTTTTATATTAAATATTATATATAATAGTATGAAACGGCAGACAATAAAACATTTTTTGTTCGAATCCCATTCGAACCAACAACTTTAGTCAAATGATCTTAAGCCCACACCAGAATTTTTTATAACAAGAAAGACTGAAAAATAAAAAAAGAATTATTTACACGGACAAATCTGTATGAACCTAAAGTCCAGGCCCCACTTTGAAAATATACACCCATACCCACGTTCCATAAGAGAAATCGTCAATTAAACTATATCATAAATTACCAAGAACATTTATATTACTCAACAAATTCATAAACTGTGTAACGGAGTCGTAGACTCCGTTACACAGTTTATGAACTAACTACGTCTAACTACTCAAAGTCAGAATACTTAATAGCGCTATGTATTAGCAAGTGAGTAAACGTACCTTTGATAAATATGGTGTTAGTGTAAACTGAATATAAAGTTAGGATTGTTAATTTAATCTTTATGTATTTTTCATTTCTTCGTTGCAAAGGTCCATAAAGGTGTGATTGTAACGCGTCAGTTGTGGGTTCGATTCCCACTTGAGGAAATGTTTTGTTATTTATCTCTGCCTCTGCTGTATGCGGGCTGATTAATTTCATGTAATTTTTTTTCTTTTTGGTTT
Organism: Heliconius erato x Heliconius himera; assembly: GCA_013421005.1. NCBI lineage: Eukaryota > Metazoa > Arthropoda > Insecta > Lepidoptera > Nymphalidae > Heliconius > Heliconius erato x Heliconius himera. The sequence goes on along the minus strand of JAATLQ010038484.1, from coordinate 46,062 downwards.
TACGCTGTATCCTGCATATAGCAGGGTACCTAGTGATAGAACACTCCGTTTCTCACTTTCCGTTCGATTCTCGAACACATTGGGTGACGTTTGGAGAATTTGCCCCTCTTTGTCTTATTGTCAGAACAAAGACACGAAAGTAATTCGAATCGAATGCACAACTATCGCGTTTTAATTAGACGCTGTAGCAACCACAACGACCTCTAACCAACCTTTTACAGCCTTTATTTTTCGTTTTTTTTGTTTTTCATTTCTTTAAAGTTTTAAGTTGTCTTATAGATGGGTAGATAGAGTGTTAAGACACTCAGTTTCCCCCTTTCTCTCTTTGAAGGTAATGTGTATAAAATGGAATCCACTGCCTCTATACATTAGGCACTATCGATTAAGCATTCCCATTTAAGCTAGCTTTGACATAGTAATTCGATCATTTATTAATGGCATTTAAACATAGTTTAATTCTACATAGTTCAGTTTGCGTGAACATCATTGTTAGTATTTAGGAGTGTTCATGCTTCGTTACTAGAATAAAATAAAATAAAAATAAATTAGCTTCACGCTGTATCCCGCACACAGCAGAGTAGGCAGAGGGGACCTAGTGTTAAGACACTCCGTTCCCCACTTTACAGTCACATCTCGTACCGATGCGCTACGACCGGCCTCAAACTCTTCGTTACTAGAATAATATATAAAATTTGATACAAACACCTACCTGTATTATATGTATAATATTTCCATGTACAGACACCTTTGAGTTACAATTTTATTATAAATAATATATGTATATATAAGTAGTATAGGGAACTGTACCTACTGTACGTAGTTATACGCCGTAATGAACAAAACATTGAAATTAATATTAAATGTCATTATTATACAGAGTTTAGAACATAATTGGCAAATGTGGTCATTTGGTATAAAGCCTGGAGGTATGTATTGGAAAATAGCACTCGAATGGACAAATATTGGTTTAGTTAGTGGGTACTATGATTATTGACTGGCTATATATCGTGATTTTGATTCCTATACTAAAAAAAATCTTCGGGGTGCTTAGAATAATTTTTTTAGCTTTTAATATTTGTTTCAGATAGATAGATACGTTATGCGTTTCTTTTGTTGATATATTTTCTTGGGTCTTCGGATTGTTGAAACATAACGAACACATGTTTATTAAACTATAAATAAGTAGACTTTTTTACGTTACCTTTAAGGAACTTTATTTTGCGTTAATATTTTTAACTAAATCTGCATGTCGAAGTTACGTTTTACCAATACTTGCATAATCTGAGTCACAGTTGTCACAGTGACAGCTTTAGTCTGTGAACGCGACGGTTGTGGGTTCAATTCCTACTTGTGGAAATTAATTGTTTTCCTTTCCTCAACATTATGTTCCTTGATATAGAAGTGTACAGCATAATACAAAAAAATATATATAATATATTGTATATAGTGACTAGCACTCTATTTTAATAAATATTAAAACTCTATAAAAAATAAGTCGCTCTCTCATAATAAAAATCGTTCAAAACAAACTAAATATAAACACTTCATTAAATCCACAGTTATAACTGAAAAGGAAGTTTCATTTTCCAGTGAAACACAATATTTCTAAAGAATGTCTGAGTATTTTCCAACATTATTTAGAATAGAAATAAAGTAAAAGTAATAAAACAAATTGCATCTCAACATCCACCGGCACTTAAAAGGAGCACTGGAACATAAGCCTTGTCGTGCCGAAAGAGAATAATTGCGCTCAAAAGCGAAGCGAAGAAAAATTTATCGAATGAAATGAAAAATAGAAAAAAAATCATATATGACTGTGTGAATGTGTATTCTAGGTATTACTTGAGTTTAATATTTTTTTTGATAGATATATGTAGTTTTGTAGTCTGTGGTTGAAATGTTTTAAATAGATTCTTCAAGCTGTATTCTGTATACAGTAGAGTAGATAGAGGGAAGCTAGTGATAAGTCACTCCGTTGCCCAGTTTCTGACGAATTGTAATGAGATATTGAGTGTTGAGTGGCGAAACTCAACGCCGCGGTTTCTGTTGTAATCACAACGAGAAAATCTAAATGTTTTATATTATTTATCAACCCTTAATTGACAATTGTGTCCAAAAGTACGTAACTATTAGCACAACGTGACTATTAACGCTTTTTTTAGCACCACACTGTGTCCCGCACGAAGCAAGGAAGGCAAAGGGAATCTGGGAACCTAGTGTTAAGATATTCCGTTCCTATTAAGACACTCCCACTCTCGACGTTCCGACTTGTGAAGGCACTGCGTGTTGACTGGCAATCATCGAAATAAATTTTATATTATGAGTACCTACATGTATCCATATTGTATAATTCCACTAAATGAATACAATAGTTCGACCTACTTCGATTCCATAGATAAACATCGTATCGAATACCGATTACAGGCTTTGTACCGATATAAAAATAATCGATTACGCAAATGAGTATTTGCTGGCGTGTCTCGATAGCATTGTTTACTTGATTCATAAATTGTATTCTACTATGAAAAAGTCGTAGTGGTGTAGTACCACGTATTGGACTAAGTCTGATGGTCGTGGGTTTGAATGTAATGCTTCACGCTGTATCCCGCACACAGCAGGGTAGGCAGAGGGAACTTAGTGTTAAGACACTCCGTTCCCCACTTTCTGCAGATTACTGGAGGCATTGCGTGTTGACTGGCAGAACTCAACGCCGCGCTTAACCTCGACACCATAGCGAAGATATGGAAATATAAATTTAAGTAAATATTTCATCTCCTCGAGTGGGGATCGAACCCACAACCAGTCGGTTTTACAGTAACACTTCGTGCCGCTGCGCCACGACTGGTCTCAAATGAATGTAATGCAATTTCGGTTATTACTTCTGGTTAAACAAATTGTATCTTCATATTTCTTTCTTAGTTATTTTCAGTAAAAAGGCTGAGAGAAAGGTATAATTTTGAATCTATCTTGATTTAAAAGTTAAGGTGGATTGAAAAGTCTACCTAATGTTCTTATTACATAGGCTTTAAGTCTACCCTTTCCTAGTTCTATATAATTATGCGGTATTACTTTTATGTATAATGGTATTCAAAGATGTATTATGTGTAAATTGATATCCTCAATTGGCTTACGACACCGAACCTACGACAATCGCATACACGTGTCATATTCAACAAGATGACGTCAATTAATTCTTAAAGTAATAGCATACGAATTTTTATTTTTTCATAGCTTAACGCTGTATCCTACACCAAGCAGGGTAGATACAGGGAACCAGGTGTTTAGACACTGCGTTACCAAAACTAGGAAATGTATTATATATAATTTTTAATATTACTTATAAATATTGTAAATAAATAATCCAAGCCAGTCGTGGCGCAGAGGCACAAAGTGTGATTGTAACAGCGACTGGCTGTGGGTTCGATCCGCACTGAAATGAAACTTATTTATATTAATATTTCCGTTTCTTCACTCTGGTGTCTAGGCAAAGTGGGGAACGGTGTGTCTGAACACTAGGTTCCCTATGCCTACCCTACTGTGTGAAGGATACGGCGTTAAGCTGATTTAAAAAATATTGTGCTTTTAATTTAAACTTGCTTCTTTTCTACCTGCGGCATCACTCGCGTGACCTTATGGAAATAAATACGAATTGTGTATCTCATAGTTTGTGAGTTGATTCCATTGAACATTTTAAAGTGACTGTAATATAACCTATAGCCTTAATTCTTAGGGAAGGCCTCGAAAATTAATGTTTCTATTCGATTCAAAAATATTTTTTCAATAAAAACCAGTAGTTCCTTAGGTAAGCGCGTTCAACCAGACAAACGCTGAACAGAAAGCATTATAGAGAGAGATTTATAATATTAATATTTATTAATTTGTAATTTTTTAATAATAAATAAATAAATGTTTGTTCCAAATTTCACGATCAAAAGTTTTTAATTGATTTTAATCCATTATAATTGCCACTCTCCAGTTGAGTCCCGCCTAAACTTTAAGTAAACGGTTTACATTTTACTAAGTGATGACGGCACTTTTAAGCACTTGTGTTTAATCTCTATATATAATAAAAGGATAGAAAAGTCAATTCTGTACATGAAAGATATAAAAAAAATAAAAATTAGATCAGTTTATATGTCGATTATAGAACCTAAAAAACCACTAAACAGAATTCTTGTCTGTCTGTCTGTCTGTCTGTCTGTCTGTCTGTCTGTCTGTCTGTTTGTTTGTTCGTCAATCACGCGAAGACTACTGGACAGAAATTGATGAATTTTTGCATGGTATTAGCCTAGGTTCCCAAGGTACATTTTTTTTGGGTTTTATTCCGAATTTCATTATAGTTTTATTTAAAAAAAATAAAGACTGAAAAATGTAAATTACTTAAAATATCGATAACTACTGTATGAAATTAATTTATTTTTAGCATGGTAATAGTTCAAAACTTAATGCAACTTATAGAATAGTTTTTATCATAGAGTACAAAGAAATTTTACCAGAAAAAATAACATAATTATATTTTTTTATAAAAAAAATCGACTTCTTCAATTTCAATCAGATTTCATACTCTGAACTTAAGCAAACTTTCACCAAACTACCCTTTATGTGTACCCTTTCTAATAAAAAAAGAATCATTAAAATCGGTTGAGATGATATTGAGATATTAGTCCATTTGTCGTGCACATACATAATGGAAATTTGAGATTTATATGATTTTTTCATAGATACCATTGTCGGAAATGAACTAAATTAAAATAGGACTATACGAGACGCACTAGCTTCTAAATAAAAAAATAATCATCAAAATCGGTTCACACAGTCAAAAGTTCTGAGATAACAAGGATAAAAAATACAGTCGAATTGATGACCTCCTCTTTTAAGAAGTCGGTTAATAGAAATTTGACATAATTAAATTACGATTATTGTATTTAACCACAATTTAAAAGAAGAAAGTAAATTGAGGCCGTTCGTGGCACAGGGGCACGAAGCATAAACTGGTTGTGGGTTCTATTCCCACTTGAGGAAATTAAAAATTTATTTAAATGTATATTTCCATTTCAGCGCTCTGGTGTCGAGGCAAAGTGCGGCGTTGAGTTTCACTACTCAGCACGCAATGCCTATAGAATTCTGCGGAAAGTACGAAACAGGAAGTAGTGTCTTAACACTAGGTTCCCTCCCGCACGCAGCAGGGTAGGCACCCTGCTGCGTGCGGGATACAGCGTGAAGCTGAAAAAAGCTAGCTTAATAGTTTTTTAGTCTACCATAATTATTGTTTTAATCGTTAACGTTGGTGACATTAACAAAAATAATAAAGTAGGTATATTTTTCGGGACTAGCTCAAATGGCGATATCTGCAATAAAAAGTACAGTAATACCCCGACTTACGCTACCCCGTTTTACGCTACCCCGTTTTACGCGAATTCGGAAATACGCGGTTTTTCATTTTGATTGCCGCGCATCGCCTCTTTCGCTCTGCCCACTCAGTGTTCAGTTTGTGACAGGTTTAAACATGTTCCGCGTGAAATTGTTTTACGTGCGCAGTGCGTTTTACTTATAATCTTTAATTATGTCGTCTAACGCCCATTATTAATAATCTATCTCCTACGTCAATCTCCGATTGTTCCATACATCTATCCAATCTAGAGATAGGATAGATGTATGGAACAATCGAAGATTGACGTAGGAGATAGATTATTAATATTGGGCGTAAAAGAACGAAAAATGAGTCATTTGAGCATAACAAGAAAAGAAAAACACTGTCTTTGGAGTGAAAACTAAATATAATTAAAGACTGAAGTAAAAATGAAAATTTGTAAAAAAACATTGTTAGAATATATGAAGCCTTCGACATCAAATATAACTCCGGTTTAGGTTACTTTATTTATAACAATGTAATTTTTTTTATTATCCTACACTTTATTAAACATTTTTCTTCTAAATTATGTTTTTTTTTAAACTCTGGTCCTGATTAAAGAAACTTTATATGCAAAGTTGAACAGCGACTTACGCGAATTCGACTTACACGGCATTCGCTCGGTCCCACCTACCGCGTAAGTCCACCCCGGACTGTACTTGTATTTGGAAACTAGATTCTGATTGTGAGTTCATAGTTTATAAAACTTTGTATTGTGTTGAGATGACGCGGTGATGTCAATACATTTTAATCGTTATCGTTATATATACGTTGCATTCATTTACAGTACATATATTTCTCAAGAGAACTTTCTCAAGACTTTATATATAAAAAATACATTAAATAATCATGTAAAGTAAAGTCAAAGTATCAAATATATTAATGTCATCTGTTAAAATAGCGTGAAGCTGATTAAACTTAATGTTATAATCAAAACAAATGAGTATGAAAAAATGCAATATAATTGAAAAAATAAAAAAGTTATTTTTTTCAAAATAAATAATAGGATTATCGTTGTAAAATAAAATCGAATCGTCGAGAACGACGCACGCACACATAAACCTATCAAAGGGAAACCGCCGCATACGCCTCATTCCGAAATCGAGTCGTAGATATTGGCGGCAAAGTTCAAAGTTCTAAAGATTTTAGTAGTATTTGTGTAGTAGTATGTGTTTACGTTATTGGTATCTATGCGTAACCGCGTCCCACCCAACCAACGAAATAGAGATATGAATAAACATCGTGAAATGAAAAAAAATCCTACGTCTTCACTGTTGATGTATCTTGCTTAATTTCTTTAGATATGGGTTTAAAATATTTTACCCTATATGCTGTTTCCGTAAATGGAGCGCTGACGCTTCCCTTCTCTTCTTTGTTAAAGGCCGTCGCTGCACAGGGGCACAAAGTTGTGACTGTAACGCGACTATTGTGGTCCGATCCCCACTTGGAGGATTGAATTATAATTTAATAATATTTTCATTTTATTTATTAATATTTTCATTTCGCACATCAGTCACACATTATACGCAATATCTTAACACTAAGTTCCCTGTGCCTATCCTGCTAAAGGCGGGATAAAGCGTGGATCTGGTTTTAACTTTCTCATAAAAAATCTTCATTGCGCTGCAAACATACATAATAGGTATATCAAAACACGAACATAATTCAGTGTGTTAAGTAAATAATTCTGTGGTATAAGCGGGCGAAGCCGCGAGCGGGTCGCTAGTTAATAATAAAAAACGAAAAACTCTTTAAAAAATATAAAAAATATAAATTAAAAAACTTATTGCATTATATTTTCACTGTCCGCCAAATTTTCGAGACATAGCACACGTGCAATGTCAGACAGTGAGGAGTTAAGTGTTAAAACACTAGGTTCCCTCTCTTTACGCTAAAAACGCCTTGTTATGTCTTGTTACCAGAGCGAGAAAATAAAAATAATTAATTCCCTTGAGTGGAAATCAAATCTACTAATTTGAACTATTCTCTCGAGTATAAATTCAGAATATTGAAAGTGGATCAGCGAAACTCAACGCTACTCTACGTCTCGTTACCAGAGACAAAATGTAAATAATTAATTCTTCCTATAGGTAATCAAACTCACAACCGTCTCGTTTATCGGACACTGTGCCGTTGCGGCCACAAACAACATAGTATATATCAAATCAAATCAGCTTCACGCTGTATCCCGCACACAGCAGGGTAGGCGGAGGGAACCTAGTGTTAAGACACTCCGTTCCCCACTTTCTGCCGAATTCTAGAGGAATTGTGTTAAGTGGCAGAACTGAACGTCGCGCTTTACCTCAACACCAGAGCGAAGAAATGGAAATATAAATTTAAGTAAATATTTCACTTCCTCGAGTGGGGATCGAACCCACAACCACTCGGTTTTACAGTCACACCTCGTGCCGCTGCGCCACGACTGGCCTCAACAACAACGTTTTAACAACATAGTAAATAAAATTATATTTGATTAAAATATTACAATAGCAAACCATTCATCGTTATAACATTTATTTATTTATATATAAATGTAATTTTGTTTCAATTGAATTCGGCCCGAGGGCGGGCGGCGAAGGCTGATTCCTGTTTTCTAGCCCGCGGCGCACATTGTACGCTTGGTGCAGGTAACACGTGGAAATAATGGTAATCAGTTCTGTTAATACTGAGGCGTATTAGGTTCGAATACGTATATTCAATTTGGCTTTTTTTATATGGATAAGCACTAGTTCTCTTGAGGCCAGTCGTGGCGCAGGGGCACAAAGTGTGATTGGAAACGGGAGTGGTTGTTGGTTCGATTCCCGCTCGAGTATGATATTTTTACAATCTATGTTTTAAGTTACTCTTTAAACGTTTGTATTTTTTTTAAATTCACACGTCTACTTTTAGCCAAGTAACAATCTTTTTTAAAGACACTGTGCCTAAACTGAACGCTGCGACTTACTTTGGTAGTTTGGGAAATAAGGTCGATCTTCCGACTAGGAATCGAACCCATAACCAGCATATACTTTCACACACTGTACTCTTGTGCTACGTTGGCCCCATATATCGGCATGTTCCCGTTCATGCCTCTAGGGCGTACACAATAGGTACAAACTACTGATGGTTTGGTCAATTTGGTTAATACTTTAGTACTGTATTCAGACAAAGAATAAATATGCGTAAAGTGGAGGCCGTCGTGGCGTGGTCGTGCGAGCGTGCCACTGTAAATGCGGAGGTTGTGAATTCGATTCTCACTCGGGGAATAGAATAATATTTTCATTCTCTCGCTGTGATAAAAAGGCAGTGCTGCAGTGCATTGCTTATTTATCAGCCACTTAACAAGTCTTAATGGAAACGGAGTGTCTTAAAACTTGATTCCCTCTACCTGCTATAAGCGGGGTACAAGGTGAAGCTATAAAACTTAAAGTGATAATGTAATAATCCATACTTCGGAAAGAAAAAATAATCTTTTTAGACAAAATATAAGGGAAACGGAAAAAAACGTATAAAAACTTGAACGGAGTTTGGAAATTCAAGTTTTTATGAGAAACTGGCCCAAAACTCAGTGTAACACTATAAACGCAGTGGTTGTGGGTTCGAACCCAACTCGGGAAATGATTTGCTCGTTCACACACGCGGGAACCCCGAGTAACGCCCGATCATACAAACGCGCTGTTACTTTAACATAAAACATTGCCTTCACGCTCCATAGTCCATTCTTTAATAGTAATAGAACTGCGCGGGACTTGCGTGTTTGTTTTTTCTAGGTATTAGTACCTGGTTACGTCTACCTACAACAATTACCTACTGCAATTTTCACACAAAAATTACCCTCGCGGCTCCCACGCGACGTATAAACCGCGCGTCTCCCGCCGTGTCTGAACGTAACCTTATTCTCGTTGGTCCTCTTGTTTATTTCACCAATAGCCGAAAGCCAAAGGCCGAAAGTGAAGAAGCGTTTAACATTTGTTTTTTTTAAATCTACAAAATATATATAAATGAGGCCAGTCGTGACGAGGCCAGGGGCACAAAGTGTGACTGTAAAACCGACTGGTTGTGGGTTCGATCCCCACTTGAGGTGAAATATTTATTTAAATTTATATATCGCTCTGGTTTCTTGGCAAAGCGCGGCGTTGAGTTCTGCCACTCGACACGCAATGCCTCCAGAATTCGGCAGAAAGTGGGGAACGGAACGTGTTAACACTAGGTTCCCTCTGCCTATCCTGCCGTGTGCGGGATACAGCGTGACGCTGATTTAGTTTTGAATTTAATTTTAATTTTATATATGAATTTATTTTTCCTACACAACATAATAAGTAGTTAATTGGATTGTTTTGTTTGTTTTCAGGTAAATTACTTCTTTGAGGAAAACGCTTAAAGACAATTACGGAACTCGACAAAAAGTCTCGTTGAGAGTAAGATTTTCTTAATTACATCAAATTGGGTAGCCGGTAGCTGTGAATATTGTATGACTCTAGAGACGTTTTTGTATTTATAAGTATATAATTAGTTGTAGAAGGAGAGTCATGGCGCAAGGGAACAAGTGTGTGACTGCAACGCGATAGGTCGTGGGTTCCATGTCCATTCGAGAAAATAAAAAATATATTATTTTTTTATTTTTTCGCTCTGGTGTCAGCGAAAAAGGCGGTGTTGAGTTACGCCACTCGATATATGGCACATTATATCTATTGGCATGTAAGTGCTATGGGTTATATTGAAACGATGAAAGTATTTAAAAAGTTACAATTGTTTTTTTTTATTGCAACAATGATTTCATGAAACAAAAAATATTTTCTTATCAGATTTATAATTAGGCTAACATGCCGTAGTAGATCTGCGTCTGATGACTGAAGATTTGATCCTCACTCGAGGGAATTACTGGAAGACACACGCATGAGGAAAAGTTATCTCTGCCAATCCCTCTATTTTGCGGGGAAAAGCGTGAAGCACCTTCACTTATAATTAGCGAAGTAAATTTAGTCATGGCAATAAGATATCAAAATTAATTTCTAATTCCTCCATCGCTGTACACTACAGTGATTATAAAGATTGCTAAAGCAAACTTTGAAAACTTATAAAAGATATTAAACTAATTTGTCGAAGTAGTTCACTTAACGTTTTAATCATTCATAGTAGTTATTTTTTAAATATTTCATATTTTTGGCCTTTGATATAATTTATAATAATTTTAAGTGTTGTAATGTATCTGTATGTAGAGGTGCAGTGGAGCAGGGTCAGAATGTCTATGGGTATTGGTTCAGTCTCTGAGAGAGTTCCTCTGAGAGGAACTGATAGTATTTAGTATTTCATTGCCATGAGTCAGAATCTAACCAACCGTCGCGTTTACAGAAGCACGCTTATACAGCTGTACTGGCCACGATGGCCTCGGATAATATAATTAAATAATATTAATATTTAAAAAGCTTATAATTTCTTTAAATCTCTGGCTTTAAAAGTAAACGTTTCCCTTAAAAAAAGTGCGTATTAATTTTCAATATCAATCTATATATTGTGTAAAATTACTTTTAATGGAACATGGTTTGAATGGTTTGTTTTTACAAACAAGCAGACATAATATTATATATCATTTAAGCCTTATTAAACTCTCTTAAGTATTGCTTAAAACAAAGATAGGTTTAAATTGATTAACCAGTACATTTTTTATTTATATATACATCTTTTAAGTGACTACTTTATTTATACCTTTATATAATATCATCGCAAAGTAGAACACCATAATGTTTTATGATTTTTTGAACAAAAGATGTCGACAAACTTTTTTGTTATGTTCGTTTCATCAAAGTATTTATAGTGGCGCCATCTCTTGATCTTTTGAGGAGTTATTTTGAAATAGCAAATAGCGTCATCTAGTGGAAGATTATAGTATCAAGTGGTACTTGAAGCTTTTAAAATATCATGTAGTTAGTAATTTACTAAATAGATGGCGTTGATGCTAAATTTGGTTTTTATATTTATAATTCTTTATTTCTACTTTATTACACTAAATAAATCTTTAATTATTTTAAACATAATTATGTGTTTTTTTTACTATGTTTTATTTTATTTTGTTGTTTTAAAAAAATATATATTTTAAAAAGTCACGTTTTATAATATGGTTAATTAAGTTAATTATAATAAAATTCATTAATGACAGTTGTTTATTTGATAGTAAGTTAAAATTTTATTAAAATAAATTTACAAAAAGGAAATCTCCGCCATGACAATGTTTGCACATTGCCGTGACCAGGATTCGAACCTGGGTTACTACGGCCACAACGTAGGGTCCTAACCACTAGACGATCACGGCTATCGGAGCGATGAGCTAATATGTGAATATAAGGAAGGCTATATAACTATAAGAATAAAATTTAATTTGTAATAGTGATTGTTATTTAAATAAAATTAAATGTTTTATTTAAATAACAATCACTTTTTGCAACAATTTAAAGTAAAATTTTCAAACACTTTCCTTTTGCATTTTAAAAAGTGTCTTCTTTATTTATTAAAAAAGCAATTTTAAAAATTAAACCGATTTTATATACACGTAAAATACTATATTCAAGCACTTTTAGAAATACACGGATATTTACATGTATATTTACATGTACACAACTCAACCGATTTTGATGAAACTTGGACAGTACTCTAAATTTAAACATACCTTATTTAAAAATATTTTGATATGACTCTTGGGTTTCTTAGAATTATGTGGACAAACATACATAGTACGATTACGGAATTTAGTAAACTTGTATGGAAGCTTAAATTTATCTTCATACTCAAATTCTGATAACTTTCTTTTTTTCAAGTCAGTTAATGAAAAATCAATATATATAATTTTAAAGTAAAGGCCAGTCGCGGCGCAGTGGCACAATCGTGTGGCTGTAGACGTGACAAGTTGTGTTTGATTCCCATTCAATGAAATGAAACATTTAATACTTGCACGTCTTCGCTCCAGTGTCGACGCAAAGCGCAGCGTTGAGTTCCGCCCTTTATAACACACAATGCCTTCAGAATTCGGTTCGGTATCTTAGCGGGAACGGAGTGTCTTAACACTAAGTTTCCAGATTCTATATTATATGCTATGTGAAATATATATCTGCTATGTGAAAAATTTTATTATTTTCTGAAGTAGAAATCATAATAACTCATGTTCTAAGAAACTTTTAAGCATCGACTATTTAAAATTTAAGATACAGACCCGAAATAGACATCTGTTAAAAATGCAAGATTTATTTATAGGATTATTGGTTTATAAAAGTATGCAATCTTTTAAATACATTTATATGTGAAATGTGAGAACCACTTTAAACTGAAAGACAGAACGGTCTTTCTACAACTAAAGTCTTTAAAAAGTTTTATTTTAAAGTGTTAAGTTCCTGGGTAAAGTTGTTTAAGATTTGTATTATTTATACGTTCTATATTCATTCAATTCGATGCAGATAAAAATGTGATAGTATACTGTATAGTACTTTAAGTCTTTAATATAGGATGTTGCCGTTTAAGAATATGGTAATTTGCATTGTTAAGTTTTGAGTTGAGTTTAATGTATTTTTAATAACGTTATACAACATTACGGACGCTCTTAATACTGTGAAATGATGATTTTGCTTATATATTTTTTTTTGTTCGTTTTCTGTCGTATAGAATGTATTTCTTGAAATAGTGATGATAACAAAATTTATTTAGCTCCGAATATATATATAGAGACAGACAGTATTTCATTAAGTTAAACAACTCTTGAAATAGAAATTATTAAAAAGGTTTTGTCTTAACTTCATTTTCAATTTCAATTTCGTTTTGTTATATATTAAAAATAATATTTTTTAGCTTAAGAATCAAGTTTTCTAAGAAAAGATCCGGGGCAATAAATAAAAAAATATAAAAAAAAACATCAGCTTCATGCTGTATCCCGCATATAGTAGAGGGAAACTAGTGTTAAGAGTGATTTTCCACTTTTCGCCTATTTTTTTATTGGATTGCGTGTTAAGTGGCGGACCTTAACACCAGGTTTTTGCTTTGGTACCAGAACAAAGACATTTAGTTATAAATAAGTAATATATTTTGACCCAAGTGGGGATTGAACCCACAACCGCCGTATTACAGTCACGGCCTTGTGCCTCTAAGCTACGACGACTTCAATTAAATTAAATTGTATCTTATAATATATCTTTTTTATGTTGTTGTACCTAATTATAAGTTTTTAGCTTCAAGCATTAATCACGTACAGCAGATTAAGCACAGGTAATTTAGTGTTGAAATGTTACCTGACGACGTCGCATAATTTTCGAGATATTTGACACTCAACAGAGTGGCGGAACTCAACGCCGCGATTTGGTGAATAATTACAATGGTTCATTTAAAAATATATAACATTCATTATATTTCATAATTCGAGTATATAAAGGTTTATTATTTCGCAAAAGCAGTAACACATTAAGACAAAATTACAAAATAACAAATAAAATATTTCTCAACTGTCACATTAAATTGTCACGTACAGTGTTGTCGCCGTGTCGCGTTACATCGCGAGGCGACGTCGAGACACGTTTATTTCATGCTTTTATACTATTTTTGTGGTAAAGTTGATAATTATATTATTAAGAAAGATATATATATATGTATAATTCTTTAATTTGATATTTTATATTTTTATATATATATTTTTTTTATTTTTTTAAATAAATTCATGAGGCCGTCGTGGCGCAGGTGCACAAAAGTATGACTGTAACGTGACGGCTGTGTATTCGATCCCCACTCGGTGGAAAGAATTATTATTAATTATATATTTCTTCGCTCTGGCACCAAGGCAAGACCGGCGTTGAATTTCACCACTCAACACGCAATGCTTCGAAAACTTCGACGGTAAACAGAGTGGAGAACAGAGTGTCTTAACACTAGGTTCCTTATGGCTATGTGCGGGATACAGCATTTAATTTACATTTTTTTAATAATTTCATATTATCGTAGGCCGTCATAGCGTAGTGATACAACGTGTGACTAAATGGGACGACTGTGGGTTAATCGAACCTACATACACCACTCCGAGGAATAAATTATTTAATATTTTCATTTCGTCGCTCTGGTAACAAGGCGAACCGCGGCGTTGAGTTCTGCCACTCGACATGCAATTTATCTAAAATTGGGCAATGCATACGAAACAGATTGTCTTAACGGAAGGTTCCCTTCGTCAACCCCGCTACAGGATACACCGAAAAGCCAAAAAAAGGAACTGTTGCTACAAAAAATAAAATTTAGCCTTGAAATATGTGAACCGTGAACCTTTGTTACCCCAAATTTAGATCAATTGAAATACATGTGTAAAAATCCTTTATGCGTCAAGAAGCACCGCCTAAGGCCGCGCTGCGTACCCTTTTGTTGTTGATAATCCTCATACAAATTCTCATGATCAGCAAATACTGGATGAGGAGGAGAGGCTGCTGTTGTAACGTACATATTTGGTAAGAAGATTTTTGTTGCTATGGGAATTGGGAGAAAGAAATTAGAAAGTATATAATAATAATATATTTTGCTTTTTTTTGTTGTTTATTGTTGGAAATATAGCAGGAGATTCAATCAATCGTTGTTGTAACTTCACGCTGTGTCCGGTACACCGAGTAGGCAGAAGGAATCTGGGAACCTAGTGTTTAGACACTCCGTTCCTCACTTTCTGCCTACGCATTGCGTATTGAGTGGCGAAACTCAACGCCGCGTTTTGCCTGACCAGAGTATGGAAATATAAATATTAAATATTTCATTCCCTCAAGTAGGAATCGAATCCACAACCTGTCACTTTTACAGTCACACGCTTGTGCCTCTGCGCCGCGACTTATATAAATACATACAATAAAATCTTCAAGCATCGTTTATTTTGTCTATAACGCGTATTAGACCGTTTATTTGACATTTATGTGAATGTTTAACCAATAGATTATTATTTAGTTTGACTTTGAGATTTAAATTCTTAGTAGAAGTTTAAACACGATTATAACTATAATAAAGTCGAGAGGAGATTTACTTTATTATCTTTTAGAAGTTCTATAATTGTATATATTACTATTGTAGAAATATAATATACATATAAAGCCATTGCAGTATAGTAGATGCTTTTCCTGTTCTGGTAGTTACGGGTTCAAATCTAGCATGGTATGTGGCTGTGAAACGGCAGCTGTTTTACATATACGCTGTATATCAAATAGCGTAGGCTAACCCACCGCAATATCTCGAAGCAAATTATGGAGATATTGCGTGCTTAGTAACGGATTTCAACACCGCGGTACGTCTTGTTAACAGAGTGAGATGAAATAAATTCATTTCCGCGTGTGGGAGTTTAACCCCCATCTAATACTACGTATGTATACGTCACGATAGCTTCATTATTTTTGTTTGTAATTTTAAAATAAGGAAATATTAAAATAATGTTAGTTTTAGTTGTAAGTATATACAAACAAGCGACTGTAATTGGCCACTAAACCAGATTACCTCACTGTCCTTGGCAGTAGATAACAATAAAATCTCTTAAGCCGGCTTCATATGTAGTATGTATAGTAGAAGTGGAACTAAGTCGCTATATCCTATATTTCCATTTATTTATACCTTATAAATTTGATTTTAATTTACAAAATATTTAATTAATTCTAATTTTACATAATATATTTATTATAATTATTTTATTAACTTCAGACTTTATCCTGCCCATGACAGAGCAGGTAGAGGGAACCAGAGAACTTAGTGTTAAGACACTCCGTACCCCCTTTAACACTTCCGTCCTAAAGGTTCCACCGAATAATTAAGGCATTACGTGTTGAGTGGTGGAACTCACGAAAAAAATCAAAATTTACATTACATACCCCCGAATAGCAATTGAACCCGTAACCATGAAATTTAAGTGACGCACGCTTCGCCGTCACGCTTCATCGTCGTCCCAATAATTAAATACTAATCTTATTTATACGAGACCTGGGAACGGAGTGTCTTAACACTAGCTTCCTTTTGTCTAGGTACTCTGTTATACGGGAAAAAGCTTCAAGCTCTCTTCTTATATTACTTTTGTCCTCGTTTCAATTATAAGATTAACTAAAAATAAATTCCTTTTTATTTACTTCTAAGAAACTGTCCACGTTATTTACGAAACAATCGAGTGGCCTCGGGTCGAATCTCTTTGATTTACTAATAGAGGATTAATGGTCGCTCCCGACTACTGGGAAGCAATTCACCCGATGTAACTTTATATATAAAGTCTTGGTTTCAAAAGCTTTCGTTTTCTAGAATTACTCAAATATAAAACGAATAACATATAAACATACACGATATATATTATAATTATATTATGAGAAATAGTGGAAATTTATAAGCAGAATGTTCAATACGAAGCTGTGGTTCTCGAGATTAGCGCGGTCAACCAGACTCTTAAGTTTTTTTTTTCAATGTTAATAGATTTTTTAGTTATACATTGCTACAAAGTTATGGCCATTTTAAAGTACACGTTCCTAAATGGACAGACAGATTAAAAGTTTGTATAGTCTAATTATCTTTTGATAGCTTCATACTATATCCTGTATGTAGCTCCCACCCGCATTCCATTTTCGAGAAATCTCTTGTGAAATGGCGGAACCTCAAAACGCGTTTTATCTTTTTACCATAAAGAAGAAATGAAAATAATTCATTCCCTCGAATAGGATCGTACACCCAATCCTCGCATTTACAGTCAGACGCTGCACCACTGCACCACGACGGCCTTATGTCTATTCATTATTAACAAATACACGTTATATAAATCCAAATAGTTAAATACAATCTTTTCAAACATTTTAATAAGATATCTTAGGTAGTATTTTGGCAGAGTTTCGCTACTCGTTTTTATTCATCATTAGAAATGCATTTACAAACTTTGACTGACATGACATGTGTCAAAAATTCAATAGCTTTCTTTTTTCTTTTTATTTTTTTTTTCTTTCTCTTTAAAGTCTTGGAAGGGTTATGACCCCACGAAGGAAGGTCGCTTATTAAATATTTTTATACTGTATATAAGCTGGTTGTAAGCAGTTCTTTATATAGTTAATAATCGATTTAGATTTGACAAGATTATATTTGTAGAGCATTCGTTTTGTTATAATCTTATTGTGATATCACTAATATTGTTAAGAATAAGAGTATTATAGAATTATAGTTCATTTAGTGATAGAGACGTTTTTAGTGTGGTCTTAATATTTTTTTTTATGAAACATTAAAGTTGGATCTTTGTAAATTTGGTATCTCAATAAGCTCAGTGATTCTCAACCTTTCTTTTGTTGCGGCAAATATTTAACGATTTCAAAATTTGGCGGCACACAAAGAAAAATATAAAAATAATTTACTACAACACACTGCATAAATAGTTTATGACAAAAATTTTTAATATACGAATTTATTTTTTTGTGGATTTAAATATATATTCATGTTAAAAATATTTTTCTTTTTAAATGATATAATTTAATAATATTAACATTATTATATATTTGCAAAATTTGGCGGCACACTTTTGAAATTTGGCGGCACACAAAAGTGCCGCGGCACAGTGGTTGAGAATCACTGGTCTAGCTATTTGAGGCCAGTCGTAGCGC
Organism: Heliconius erato x Heliconius himera; assembly: GCA_013421005.1. Classification (NCBI taxonomy): domain Eukaryota; kingdom Metazoa; phylum Arthropoda; class Insecta; order Lepidoptera; family Nymphalidae; genus Heliconius; species Heliconius erato x Heliconius himera. The sequence continues at coordinate 28,068 of JAATLQ010038484.1, read as the reverse complement.
AGAGGCCCATTATGTGATGATATATTTATTTATTTTATATTCTCGTTTCTTCGCTCGCTCTGATATCGAGGCATTGGAAATATTTCTTACTTCTTACATATCACATTGTTGCAATGCAAATTTAATAACAATATTAAATTGAAGCTAAACTTTTATTTAGACTTGCATAACTTACAAGTTGCAGAAAAAGAATAAGATTGTACGCTAAGTAAAATTACTGTGATTCTCCTATTATTTACTATTTATTTTATATATCATATTTTTTATCGTTGGTTAAGGAACCTAGCGGTTAGACATTTCGTCCCCCATTTTTTGTTGAATGGCGTAACTCTACTCTGAATTTTCTCTACCAAATTAATGATAAGAAAATAATTTAAATATGAAAATTCCCTTGAGTGGATGTTAAGGCCCAAGCCGTTTCTTTGATAGTTAGATGTTGACCCTCTGCGCCACCATAGCCTCGACACTTCATCTAAAATAATAATAATTCCACCAAAACAAACTAAAACCTTCATACATTTCATACAAAATTCGAAAATGACCTTTAAATTTTAAATTCACCCAATTTAAGCAACAATAGTAGCTGAAAGGAACCGGCTCTCAACGCGGAAGCTCAGTCCCACGATTCCAGTTTTCTTGTAAATCGTAAGCGCGCTAACATCTGTCGCTATCGCGGTACAAAATAATATTTATTATTACACAATTTGATGTAATAGAAACGGTATTTGTGAGAAATTTTTATCTTTTTTTTTACTGGGTTAATTTTAAGAAATACCTACTTTTGATTTGGTTTGGTTGGTATTTCATGTTGTTACTTTTTTGGCTTTGATTTTTTATATATATTTTTGTAAAGGTAAAGAAAGGCAGAGAAAATCTAGCAATAAGTTAAATCTAATAATAGCTAAATAATAGCTCTTCAATTTAAAAAAAAATAAATACAAATTTTATAATAGTGATGATAAAGGCGAAGTTATTTTTAATAGATATTTTTTTCTGTAAACCAAAAAAGTTTAAAGCTTTATTATAATATGGTAGGCAAAGAGAAACTAATGTCGACGCTGGTCTCCGTATTCTTCCCGAATTTGATAAACATACAGACATAATAGTATTATTTAGTTAATCAGTAAGTACCACTGACACATTTGAAATTATTATTTCCATTATAGTATATTAATAGATCTATGAAATCTAGACACGCGCCAGTGTGTCCAGCCAAGTTAAAAAGCTGGAAATGTCCAATGTATATTTTACACGAGCCATTTCAAGCTAGTTTTGAGCCCTTTATAACTCGTAAACCAATTAGTCTACTTGCAAAACCCCCTAGCCCGTGACGTATATTAAACTTAACTCAAATAGTTATTGATATATTAATCTTTATAAATTGGCATTTTTGTGGCTGACTAAAGAGTCGCAGTACCTAACCCAGTCTTGGATGACCTAGAAACTTGATATTTGGTACCAAGGTATTATACATATAAACAGGAAACAATTTGAAAATTATAATATCTTCACAAAATGTTATGATATCCAATCAAAAACATATATTTGAAATGAAATCCAAGAGTAAAACTTTTGGATTTCATTTTATCCCGAGTGAACACAGAACCAGGCACTCGTAGAGATCTCCTATGCATTTGTCGGAAGTCTAGGATCGACGCTCTTCTTAACATTTAACTTGGCTCTCGTTTATTTTATTTTTAATGAGATTTATTTTAAAATTACAAACAGTCAAATTTATTCAAATTTTATTTATTAAAAATATTCTATGTATGGTCAAAACAAATATTAGCCGCGTGCGAAAATAGTACCCATGACCTTAGCCCTAACAAAACGATCATCAACCAGACGGCTACCTAATCCATTTCGTAAACCAGTCACATTGTGTTCGCGTCTTCGGGCTTTATTCCGCATATATCATGGTACGCGGAGAGAACCTGGTATCGTCACCGGTCTTCGTTTCACCTGAACGACAAAACTGCATTGAGCGGCGGGGCTAAACGCCGACCTTTGATTTTCTAGCATATGAAAAATTGTTGCCATAATTCAATGTTAGTGTTATATTATATTTAGATGAATTACTTTTCAAATAATATATAGTAAAGTTTCCACTAATTGTATTTATTTATTTATATACATTTACAATAAATGCGAACTAAAAATTTCAAATATTCCCTTACCCTCTATGGTCAAAACAAATATTAACCGCGTGCGAAAATAGTATCCGTGACCTTAGCCCTGACAAGACGGCCGTCAACCAGACGGCTGTCTAATCCATTTTATACAATATAGTCCATATATGTAGTCCAACGTCTCTCATTGTGCTCCCGTCAAAAATGTTTTACTTTATACAGATTGAGGGGTGGGCTGAGATTACTTTATATTGTTTGATACAATATTTTTGTTATATTATCTTTATTCTTCATATTATTTGTGTTATTTTATACAATAATGCTTAGGAAATATGATTTTTTGTGGATGTTGCTACAGTTTGTAAAAGTTTTTGGTGTTGTCTTAGAATAAGAGTACTTTCAAAATTTTAAATATTTGTTATTTATAGGACGGTTGTGGTGAATTAGGCTATTGAATTTGTAAAAAGACCAATACCAATACGGAATAATATTATACTTTAGTTTTAAATATAGTTTAAGATTAAAATGTTTAAATATAGGTTAAGATTTTTATCCACCTATATCGACTAGATTAGTAAGTCGTCTAGGCTATCTGTATATATAATTCTTTACGAATCTCTTCAATCGAACCGAGTAAACTGAATTTAAACTCCCAACCTTCATATTCTGACCACTTTAGAGGTAACTTTGCTTTGCGTTACTAGAACGAGGTAATTAAAATAATATAACACAAATAGGAAACGAATTTACACCTATCGGCAACACTTTCAGATCTATATCGACGAATTATTCCAATTTCTAAATAAATAAATATAGACGCTTCTAAGAAAATATTTATCGCACTGATTCATATTTTCTAAGATAACTAAATCTTTACCAATATATTTATGAGAGAAGTTTCAGTACATGACTGGAATATCGTTGGTTGTACCAGATCACGTGTAGAAGAAATATTACTCCATGTTAGAATACCTTTGTAAGAGTATGATTGTCTTTTATTACTATTTTTATTGAAATATTCAATTTTCTTCTTTTTTATTTTTTTCCTTTTTTTTTAATTCTTTGTAGTAAATAATTTTTATTGAAATATTCAATTTTCTTCTTTTTCTTTTTTTTAATTCTTTGTAGTAAAAGGTGTGTGAAAGAATCACTATGTAATGAACTTTCAAACTGATTTGATTCTGATTCAGCTTCACGCTTTATCCTGCATGTAGCATAAGTAGGCAAAGGGAGCCTAGGGTTAAGAGACTCCGCAGCCTGCGAAGAAATAAAAATATTAATATTTTATTTCTTTCATCAAAATAATGATTAATTTTATTCTCGTTTCCTATTATATTAATATAATTTCAATCAGCCACAACCTCAGCCGACCAGTTCAGTGGTCCGAAACAAAATTATATGTTAGATGCCGTTAAATTATTACCTGCGGTATTATATTATACTTAGGTTAGTAGCGATACAATTTGTAAATCAATTTTATTACTATGATTAGATCGTGTTTTAGATATAAATTATAAAACTATAGTAGGTTAATGGCAGTGTCTATGTTTATTAACGTGATGTTTGTAGGTTCGATAAATATTATCCTTAATATTTTCATATCTTCGCTCTGGCACCTAGGCAGAAAGTCCGGCGTTGAGTTTCGCCGTTGAACACGCAATGCCTTGAAAAATTTCTGGGGCAAGTTGGGAACGGGATCTTAATAATAGGTTCCCTCTGCCTACCCTACAGACGCTATCACACAGTATGATCTGACTGTTCGTCTATACTTAGGGGAAAGATTAAATTTAAATAGTAGACAAAGCACGGCGTTAAGATACGCCATTTGAAAAATGTTGGTGGAAAGTGTGTTGTAAACAAGGTGTCTTAAAAATAGGTTCCCTTGGCGTACTCTGCTATAGGGAAAATTTGTTTTTGTAAAATAAAAAAGAGAAATTCGTTAAAAATCAATTAGCTTCTAATAAAATGTTGCGTGCTCTGTAACGAGATTTAATGCACACCTTGTTTTAGCCAACCAACCGTAGACACAGCTGTGTTGTTAGTACAAACATTTTTTTTTTTGGAAATTTGTATACATTATGTTCGCGTGCACTTTTGAAATTAGTCAGAAATATCTATATGGTATTTCAATTCCATACAATGTTTCGTATGATTAAATGAAATAGAGCATTATAATCACAATCACCATAATATGATGAGTTTAGTTTTTAGTTATACATACCTGTTTACACAAAAGCTAATTTAAAAAAAATATTAAACTCACTTCAAATCCCTGCCAAATTAAAAATATTTGCAATGTACCTAATTTAAATTAAAAAAGAATCATCTCGATACTTATGATTTCCAGAGAAATTTGTAGACAAGATAACAAATAAGTAAGTATACAAAAGCCAATTTCTATAATGTTAATGTCACATATAAAGATGTCAAACTGATAACCACCTTTTTTGAAGTCGGTTAAGAATATAGAATAAATTAGCAATTTAGAGTTTTCGGTGAAAAGATTGCTAAACAAAAAAAAGTTTGGAAAAAAAAAGTGTCAAGTTACTCGGTTTCATATATTTAGGTACATATTTTGCTATTTGTTATTTAATAATTCCTTATAATGGTTAATAAGATAACTTTCTAGTTATTCGTTTTACATAGAAAACGTAATGTTATGTTTTTTGCCCCAATGTGTCAAATGCTGTGATTGAAACTTTCCCTTCTTCCGTTTTACCTATTATAAAGAGAAAAGTCTCTCACAAATGTCCGTTATGTTTTAATTAGAATTAATTTTTGATTGTTACACTTTTAGATAATAAATATATATATTATGTTCACCATAAAAAAAATATGAAAAAATTAGATCTTTTTTGGTTTTCTAGTAATATTTATTTTCGCAACCAATCAATCGTCGTATAAAATTGCAACAAAATCACTTCATCTACTTCAATCTTGGTGATAAAAAATCAGCTTAAGACGCCCCTGTGTCGTATCCATGTATGGGAGTTACCCTTGCGAATTCTGACCAATGGAAGGTTCAATAGAATCTTCTAAAGAAGATCCACAAAAAATTGGGGCAAGGGTCACAACCCCCTGAATAATTCGTGCAGAATTTTTGATTATATTCCCAAAAGTAACTGAATTGGTCTTGGCATGTTTATATATTTTTTTTGTATTTTGCGGAGTTGCTCGCTCTCGTTGCTCCTACATGACGCTCGGCTGCCTGAATTTTAAATGTGATTTGGGTGTGCTTAAAATAAAATATTGTACGTTGTCTTTTTTTTTGTTTAATTTTGTAGTGTTTTGGTTGTACTTTTTGGTTTTTGTGTGCTTAGGCAATTTGTAAGTTGATATATTCAAAAGAATTCACAAACTAGTTTTATTTCTATAATTTTTCTGAGTCAAATAACAAGCAACCACGTTGTCAAAACCAATTGTTTGCTGTTTAGTTTAACATAATGTCTCACATTATATATAAACTAGTCCTCCTCAAATTTGTCTGTGTAGACATTAACACGTAAAATGAAACATCCGATTTTCTTCCGTTCCCGTCGGTATTTGCACTCGAAATAATTGTATATGGATATTGTGGTAGTTTTTTATAGAACCCACAAACTTTCGCGCTTTACAGTCGCATGTTTGCGTCCCAGAGACACGATTGGCCTCAAATTGAAATTTATATATATTGTTAATATTTCTTGAAAACACTACTTAAGGGTGTTGTGAATCTTCTCAACTTCTCAACTATTTTTTATCACATATATTTTTATAAATTGTGACTGTTTCACATATATATAGAATTTCGTATATTTAAACTAATTAACATGTGTTTTTCAAATTCCTTTTTTATATCTTTCACACGACTTACATGATATCCTTCACTCTATATGCCCTCGAGTGTGAAACTACAATAACAAACGTCAGTTTCAATTACCCGCGTTTAGCTACGCGAATTTAAATATACTATACTTGAAAAAAAAAATGCAACAAAATGTATATTGGCATGAATATATTCTTCTTTATCTATTCATCTTTTCATTAAACTTTTTTTGCTTCGACACGTCTATTTTTTTTTTCAACTATTATAGAGCAGTCATCTTAAGAATTAAGCCTATTGTTGTAATTTACATATTTTTTATAACAGGATTATGTTTTAAATACATTTTAATTGGGCCCCTGTAGAGTGTTGCGTGTTTATATTTAACGCTATAATGAATGCGTGCTACGATCCTGCATAGCAAATTGACTATTTGAAGCGGTTTTCTAATAAAGGTAGTAAATTTATACAGTTTTATAGTATACTTTGTCTAGAGATACTCTGTTTGTATAACTTGTCCTTTGAAGGGTAGTAAGTTCAATTCTTTTTGTTTGTTTAGTTTCACGGTGTATTTCGCATATAGCATATAGGTACTCTATATGCTATATGCGAAATAGTATAGTAGAGGGAAGCTTAAGTTGTTATTAAGACACTCCGTTCCCCTTTTCCTGGTGCATGTAGAGTGGCGGAAATCAACGCCGCGCTGGAGTAATAAATATAATTTAGATATAATCTTTCCTACGAGGGGACTATGAAACCGCAACCTACACATTAAATGTAAGAGGTTGTGCCACGGCTGGTTCATTCTTATCTCATACAAAATCACTGATATTTTAAACAAAATGTAGACAAAGAAACAACATTAGATCAAACAGTACTAGCAAATATCTATCCAAGACAGAAAGTGAACCTAGGACTTCTGGCTTAGAAATCAAAGTTCTAACTACTAGACTTATAAGGCTAAAAGATTTTTTTTATGAATCGTGTAATATTGAATTTAAAAATATAATACACTTTCAAATATAAAAAAAGCTTCTTACACCAAAAGCTCTTCATCTCCAAAAGAATAAATATATTTCTTTTAAATACAAAAAAAATACAATAGAAACGATATTTCGTCAGTAGCCATTAATAAATGTATTAACCCTCTTGTAGGTACTTGTGCGTTAAAAGATATCATTAATCAAAATTTTGCAACTCATATGTTGAATAAAACGACGTAAATAGAGTGCCGTCGTGGCGCGGCATAGCGTGTAAACGCGACGGTTGTGAGTTTGATTCCCACTTCCCTTTCTTCTTCACTCGAGGAAATGAATTATTTACATTTGGTTGCTGCGTTTAAGAATACGATTATGTTTAGCTTGACCTTATATTCCACATACAGCAGAGAAAGCAGAGGAACATTGCGTGTTGAGCGGCGGAAGGTAACGCCGCGTTTTTTTTGCTACTGGGGCGAGGAAATAATGAATTGGCTTTACATTGTATCCCGACCAGAGCAGAGGAGGCAGAGGGAACCTAGTGTTAAGATACTCCATGCCCCAGTTTCCGCCGAATTCGGAATGCATTGCATGTTGATTTGCACCGACAACTAAGCGAAGATCAAAATATAAATTTAAATAAATATTTCATTTTCTTCATTGCGAATCGAACCCAAAATCAGTTGCAAATATAGTCACACATTTATACCCCTGCGCCACGACTGGCCTCAATATCACTTTGCTTTAATTATAAATTACAAGGTCATCATAACAAAGCTACAAGGTTAAAAAAATACATTATTTCATAATAAAGCCTTTTTTATAAAATAATATAATAAATAAAATATACTATAAATTTTTCTATCCCTATCTTGTGATCTTGTTGTTCATCCCCTAGCCGTTAACCAGCCAGCCAGCCATATGTGCAGACGTTTCTTCACACCGATTATTTTGCCAGTGCATATTGATTTTTCCACCCCTCGTTCTATAAATATAACGAGAGTCGAGGCAGGCTGGCGGTACAGCGTCTGACTAAACGCAAAGGTTGTAGGTTCGATTCTCACTCGGAGGCATGAATTATTTACTATTTTCATTGTTTTACTCTTTTAATAATACAAACAGCATTGAGTTCCGCCATACAACACACAGAGTCTTGAAAATTGGGCGGTGCGTTGGGAACGGAGTGTCGGAACACTAGGTTTCATCTGCCTAAATATATATATATATATATATATATATATATATATATATATATATATATATATATATATATATATATATATATATATATA
>JAATLQ010038484.1:0-19768 GCA_013421005.1 Heliconius erato x Heliconius himera | reverse complement strand
AGCTTAACTTGTGATCAAGTTTTTAAAGAAAATGTAGGTGTATAAATAAATATAATATTTAATATTGATAAGATGAATGTTTAATTTCCTTTGAATATCTTAGTTACTTCAAAAAAAATGCTGCACGCTCTATCCCGCATATAGTAGGGTAGGCAGAGGGAACCTAGTGTGCCGAGGTATTTCTTGAAGAGTGGTGAAACTATAAGACGCACTCTGTCTTAAGAGCGAGGAAATGAATATATGAAATTCTTAAATTGATTCCATCGAGTGAGGATCGAATCCGCAACCCTCACGTGACACGCAGCTCCACGGCCCCACAATATAAACAAGTGCTATTTAAAAATCAATTAAACCTATAATGTTCATATGTACATAGTAGGAAAGCGATGCACTTGTTAAGGAGGGGTGTGTCATATCCGTGAAATAAGATATGATGCATCCAGATAGAAATGAATCACTGTGTGGCGCCGACGTAGTGTGAGTCGTCAATTATTAGGGATGTTTTAAATAGATGCTTGTAAATATATTGAAAATTGAGCTATTTTTACGTGTTGCTTGTTTAGTTTTCGAGTAGATAGCTAAATATAGTGGAAAGTTATTAAGAATTTCAATTAATTTTAACGAAAAACATGGGTAGAGTACCCATTTAAAGTGTTATTCCAAATTAAAATTTTAAGAATATTTTAAGAAAACGTATAAAAATTCTAAAATTAGCGCTTGATAGCTACACCCTGTATCCTACACACAACAGGGTAGGCAGAGAGAACATGGGAATCTAGTGTTAAGACACTCTTTTCCCATTAAGACGCTTCCGTTACAAACTTTCCGCTTGAAAATATCAAATTTTTATTTCCTCTCTCTGGCAACGATTCATTCACCCCAGTGGAAATCAAACCCACAAATCTGCGCTACGACGAGCTCCTAAAGATTCTCTATAGATTATTATTAGATACATATCTTTTTAGATAGTTCCAGATAACTTAATAAAATCTTTTAAGTCTACATCAAAAGATAAGATACACAAAAATAAAGTCAAACTATAATTCGATTCGCGGTGAAACTGTAAAGTAGATACTAGTGTCGACTTAGTTACTCTCAGTGCAGTGTCATTCTAGTTCCAATACGAGCATTTTCAAACTAACTTTGTTTAGTTTGAGTTCGTTTACTATTATATATATGTTTATACTTGCCTACTGTGTACAAATAGGGTGTTTTATTTCTATAGAATAGAGAATGATGCGGCGGCGGTTTTGGGTTCCGCCACTTAGCATTTAATACCTATTTTTATTTTGGAGAGGGAGAGGAGGGCCGAGATATATTATATTCTCTTTATCTCATATATCTGAAAACTGAAAATCGTTGTAGCGCAACGGCACAGTGTAGGATTTGTAAATGTGACGGTTATGGCTTCGATTACTACTCGGGGTAATGAATTACGTCATTGATAACTCGCATCGGCACTCAACACGTAAAGTCTCGAATTGGACGGAGTAACTTAACACTACCTTTGCCTACCATGCTATGTGCGGGGTACAGCGTGAAGCTATAAGAAATATAATAATAAAAAACACGTGGCGACAGTTGTTTGATGAAAATAATATATTTTTTACAAACTCTAATCGACATTCTTAAATGTGTTATATTATAATATATAACCTCGCACACGATGTATAACCCTTTATAAATGCCATAATTATTAATCGATCGTGATTTTAAACTTCAACACGCAATATGACCGACGTCGCCCTTGTGTCATAGCGTAACATTTAATGCACGAGTGCTCTAAAACAAAATTACTTCTAACTTACTAGAATGGGCGTAGGGGTGTAGGAAGGGGTGTAGATGATCTGTGCCCACCCCAAAATAGTCTGGTGCCCATTTCATAAATAAAATAAAAATAAATAAATCAGCTTCACCTGTATCCCGCACACAGCAGGTAGGCAGAGGGAACCTAGTGTTAAGACACTCCGTTCTCCACTTTCTGCCGGATTTCGGAGGCATTGCGTGTTGAGTGGCAGAACTCAATGCCGCGCTTCGCCTCGACACCAGAGCGAAGAAATAGAAATATAAATTTAAGTAAATATTTCATCTCCTCGAGTGGGGATCGAACACACAACCAGTCGGTTTTACTATCACACTTTGTGCCCCTGCGCCACGATTGGCCTGGCCATTTCATAAATCTTATTAACAAAAAATTAGTCCCGAAAAATAAAAAGAAAAAAGAATATTTACATGAACATAACTGTTCAAAGTTAAAGTCTGGGCCTCCCCTTCTAAAAAATATATCCAGAAACGCCTACGCTTACAAGTATTTCTTTTATTTCAGAAGTAATAAGCACTTCTTGATGATGCATAAAGTGGCCAGATGTTACATGCTTTCGCAAAGTTAATCGTCGTTTTCTACCCCTTTTTTAATTTTAAAGAAGAATTTGTATGAAAGTGCCTTAGATTGCTTGTTTCATTTACTGTTTTATAGAGCACTTATCAGTATGGCATTGTATGGTGGTTCGATTATCGCTTGCGGTATAAAATGTATTTAAGTAACTGTGATATAAAGCTGTTGTAGTATGATTTTTTTTTATCAGCAATATACCCGCATATGTATTTTGATTTAGGGCCAACGTAAAGCAGTCAGTACGTAATGACATCAAAAAACGCAAACAAGTTAGAAATGAAAATGTTCACTAGTTTAACTGCGTTTTTTTATATCTTTTTGTTTTACTCGCATACGAACGTAGGCAGAGATAACCTAGTGTTAAGACACTTCGTTCTCCTCTTTCCAACTGAATGCGACAATGATGAGTGGCAGTTCTCAACACCGCGCATTCCTCTGAAATTGAACTCAACGCGTTTCCACATATTGATGCTCTACAAAATGCCTGACAAATGTAAAATGAAAAAAAAAATCCTTTGTCTAAATTTATGAAAAAAAATAAATAAATATGTAAATGTATATGTAAAACCTTGTACTTCGTCTAGCTAGGGAGCTCTACATTTTCCATACCAAAATTTTGACTTTAGTTTTCGCACTTTTCGTTTTTTTTTTATGAAAATGTCTATACTAATATATAAAATGTCTATACTAATATATAAAGGCAAAATTGATAAATTCTCAATAACAATAGTAAGTATACATTACATGCTTGTAAGTCCTTTTAAGAACAAACAAACTTGTACCACAATTTTTATAAATATATAAATTCTCCATAATTTCAAAATTCCGCAATTTAATTTTCTTCGTCGGTGGCTCGTTACTAATCATTCCCTGTATTTTATTACTTTGCATCTTGAAACTTTCATAGAATAGAAAGCTCCGTAATTGCTATTTCACTAAGAAACCTCTTATGAATTTTAGATATTATATTATACTAGAGGGCGCGCGCGGCTTTGCCCGCTTATTAGGAGTGAATTCTAAAAAAACCACGAAACACGTGTTCAATAAAAAATTTATAACAGTCTGAATTTATTTTTTTATAAAAATCGGTGGCAATTTAAAGATTTTTCCATATAAACTTTCAACCCCTTATTTGAACCCTTAGGGGGTGAATTCTTAAAAACCATGAAACACGTGTTCAATGAAATATTTTTAGGAGTCTGAATTTCAAACTTTATAAAAATCGGTACAGATTACATTTTTTTTCCATACAAACTTTCAACCCCTATTTCATCCCTTTAGGGTTAAAATTTTTCAAATCCCCTTCTTAGTAGATGTCCAGAATATGAAAATAAACAGCTGCCCAAATTTCACGTTTCTACCATCAGCGGTTACGGCTCTGCGTGCGTCTTACCTCAGTCAGTCAGCACAAGTCCTTTTATATATATAGATTATTTTATATATATAGGTATTAAATGTTTTATAATTGTAATGTCATATTATAATTTAACTTTTATTTTTCCTTTAAAAATACAATTTTTGAACTAAATTATAAACTTCTGTTTTAACACGCATGCAAGTTAATTTTTTTGTGCGTTTCCAAATATTTTTCTCTCTTCAATATCTAAACTTGGTTGTTTATTAAATGCTTAGTTTTTAATTTATTAAATGTTTTATTTTTAGAAGAAAATCATTATAAAATTGTTACATTTAAGTCGTTTCGTTTATCTTAAACAACTAAACTAAATCCTTATTTTTTTAAGGATTTATTTTTCATATAACAAATAAAATATTTTTTTAGTTATATTTAAATTAACAATCTGACAAGAACTAACGCTATGACATTTCGTAATATTATTAGATAAAATTCCTTTAAACGAAAGGTATTCAAAATGATTAAATTCAATGCAACTAGCTACGTTAAAATTTTTATACATTCATTTTAAAAAATATATTTTTAGATCACATACAAAACTACCCCACAGCTAACTCCAACGTGATCGTAAACCATAAATAAAGGTAATTGAATTAAGAAACGATAATCGATATAACGCCCGAACGATTTCCCCATATTCATAAATTAACTAAATAATCGAGCTATCAAGACCATCCGAACGTGACTAATGTTAAGAAAAAATTGTAACTAGAAAGGAAAGAGAGAAAAGAAAGAAAGAAAGGTCATAAATAGTGTCGGTTTTGGGTTATAAAGAAATCGGGCCCCTGTAAGTGTGTCAAGTATTATGATGGTATATTTATGGCCGCTGTGGGGTGAATAGATAAAGTTTTTTTTTTTGCAAAAAATTGTATGGTGTTTAGGAGAAATGTGTGTTAGAGAAATTTTATTTATATATATCTATATATATATATATAAAAGTATATAGTTTTCTTGTAAAATTATTGTAGCAAAAATGTTATATATTAATTCGTGTAATAAATATTTAGTTTACTGTGTAATGATGTTTGCTCAAAGTATGTAATCTGTACTCAATCCGCAAAAAGCTTTTTTTATATCAATAAATGGTAAAAGGCTGAGGAAACTTCTTTTTTGTTTTTTTTTAACGTTGTATCCCGCATACAGCAGGGGAGGCAAAGGGATCCTGGGAACCTAGTGTTAAGGCACTCCGTTTCCATTAAGACACTTCCGTACCATACTTTCCGCTGAATTTTAGGGAAACTCAACACAAAACGAATGCAACGCAACAAGAATTAAACCCACAACCTGTACCGTTGACAATTACGTACTTGTGCCCTTGCGTCGCGACGGGGCTCACATTTTTTTTTAATATTCAGTATGACTAACATCAAGAAAAGCTCTATACCTAAAGCTTTTCAAAAAAAACTTTATAGTATTTTATAATTATTTATAGTTTCGATATAAATTTTTAACTTTTTTTCATCCCACACAAGATTATCAATAATCTAAATGTAGCGTATTAAGATCGTGCTGACGTCAAATCTGCTGCTTTCGTCGATAAAGTATTATGAGTTCTTTCACATTTGTGTTGGTTACCTTATTTAAGTGAATCATTGAAGAAAATATTTGTGTTGCTTATTTTTCATGCGTAAGACCCAGTTTTAGTTTTGAATGTAAATTATAAGCAAATTTATTGCTTTCAGCTTCACGCTGTATCCCGCACACAGCAGGGTAGGCAGAGGGAACCTAGTGCTAAGACACTCCGTTTCCCACTTTCTGCCGAATTCTGGAGGCATTGCGTATTGAGTGGCAGAACTCAACGTCGCTCTTAACCTAGACACCAGAGCGAAGAAATGGAAATATAAATTTAAATAAATATTTCATCTCCTCGAGTGGGGATCGAACCCACAACCAGTCGGTTTTACAGTCACACCTTCGTGCCGGTGCGCCACGATTGCTTTCTATAAGAAAAAAGTAAAATAATTTATAATTTGGCGGTGTTAAGCCGAAATAGGTCCATAGACCAAACATTTTGTGTGTTAAGTGACGAAACTTAACGTTTGTTCTTCGAAGAAAATAATTCATACTTTTCCCGGAGATCGAACACGCAACCATCGTGTTCGTAATAAGACGATGACCTACTGTGCCACAAGTGCTTCAAGCACTTGTACTAAATACGACTAAGTGAATTCAAAGCACCAAAAATAAACCTTTTTTCATATTTTAATGATGTTAAACTACTAAAATTCACATTAAATTTCCATCTTAACACAGTATTTTTATTTCATTACCAACGTCAAAGTATGTAGTTGAATGAAGAATGGCAAGCCCGTAGGTATGGATATAGGTCACCTTACATCAAGGTGAGGTAACTGGGACGTATCAAAAAACGGAACGGGGTCCCATTGTTTGTGTAATATGAGTTTTTGTGATAAAATTATGGTAATTAAATAAAATTTTCGCTTGGTTGTGGAATTTATTAATAGATAATATGTGAATAGTTGTAATATATTATTTATTGTATTATTTAAATTTATATATTTATTGCGTGTTAAGAAGCGGAACTCAACGCCGCACTCTATCTTGTTACCATAGCGAGGAAATTATATTATTTATGTACCTAAGTGGGAATCAAACCAACGACCGTCGCGTTTACAGTCAGACACTGTGTCAAAACAGCTTTTTGTCTTCAAACTTGCATGATAGTAAAAGAAGGAACTCTAAAGGTAGTGGTAGAGAAGAAGCCAAAATTAAATATTTTTATTCAAAATAACAAATTGGATGTTTAATTTATTAAGGTAATGTTAATGTATGTTTAATTTATTTATATTGCATGTTTAATTTAACAGCGGTTAACTAAAGTTAATGCCTCAGACTTGAGAAGAACTGTTTTAATTGGAACAGAGTGTCTTAACATTAGGTTCCCATGTTCCTTCTGCCTACCCTGCTACGTGTGGAATACAAATGCGTGAAGCTAAAAAAAATTACAGAACCATCTCCATATAAAACCAATATATACTAATAGATATATTCAAATAAATAAATAATGAAGCCCATCAAGTGACGACAGAAAACTGATAAGATCTTGATTATAGTACATCAGTCTTAATTACTTATAGATATTGAAGCTGCTACTTCCGGTTTGATACACAAACTCATTACTGGTAAAATATTCATATAATCTATATATTCTAAAAATTTTTTTTAATAGATTACTTTTTAGAATTTTTTAACCATGGTGGTGCAGAGGTACGGTTTCTGACTGTAAACACAATGGTTATTGGGTCCGTAGACTTTTAAAATGAAATACAGCGTTAGGTTACGCCACTCAACCTGCAATGTGTCGAAAATGCACAGAGAGTAGTGTCTCACTACAGTAAATCTCTCCCGCTACAGTAAATTTTCTCTATCTATTGTTAAATACAGGAGGGACATTGATAAATCACAATTATTAATTAATTTAATTTTATTTATATTTCATTTTCTTAGAAGAGTAATTAGGTCAAATCATTAAAGTGCATATTCGAAGAATTAAATATACACGTGTCACGTTAGGTCGCTAATTTGTAATGATGAATGGATGTATGGGCTTGTATGTCAGAGTCCACGACGACGACAAGTCCTTTTTTTTTCAATTTCGTTTTTTACCTTATATGGTATGGTAGGCAGAAAGAGTCTGGTGTCAAGATACTAAGATATCTCGTTGAGTGGTGGAACTCAACGCCGCTTTTTGTCTTGTCTGACAAGACAGGCGAAGAAATGATTATAACTATTGTTATTAATAACACTATTGTACCTATTTGTTGTTGGTCTCAGTACTTAAAATAGTAAATTTCTATCTCCGGGTGTACTATAAATGAATAAAGTCAAAATCAAATTTAACTTTTCGCTGTATCCCCGCATACAGCAGAGTAGGTATTGGGCACCCTAGTGTTTAAACACGCCGTTCCCCACTTTCCGCCGAATTTTTCGTAGCATTGCGTGTTAAGTGGCGGAACTCAGCGCCGGGCTTTTGGTGTCAAAGCGAAGTAAAAAAAATATTAAGAAATAATAATTCATCTCCTCGAGTGAGGACGGAACCCACAACCGTCGCGCTACAGTCACACCCTCGTGCCCTGCGCCACGACGATCTCGAATATTACTTGAAATAACATAGATTCGTTTTTTTTTCTCGTTAGTGCCCCTTACAAACATCGTAAAACGTTTTTATTACTAGGTTCAGTGATAAAATCTTGTCTTTTGTGGAAAGCTGTTTTGCCACGGTTTTATTGACATTTGATGATGAATTAAACATTTGATAGCTTTTATGTAACGTATTGTTGAGTGTAAACCGTATTAAGTTTAAAATTAAGTCAATTTTTAGTTATGTATACATATATGTATGTCGTATACGACAGTGTTGGCAGAGGGAAGTTCCTGGGACACTCCACTCCGTTTCTTTATTTCCACCCTATGCTCGAGACATTGCGTGTTAAGTGGCGGAACTCAACGCCGCGCTTTGCTTTGTTATGAGAAAGAGGAAATAAAAACGATTAATTCCACCGAACAGGAAACTAAATAATACATAATGCATATAATTACTGCATGTTGCTTATTATTTTTAGCATTAATTGAGGCCTAAACTAGGTTATCTTTGTATAGGTATCCTGTAAAATCATTCACTGTGTTTTTAAAAGGAAATTTCAATTTCAGTTTAAAAAAATAATATTATAACTAATCTTATTTTAGTTCTCAGACCATTCGTGGCGCAGAGGCACATTGTAACTTTAAACGCGACGGGTTGTGGGTTCGATACCCACTTTGTTTAATATTTTCATTTTCTTCGCTCTGATGTCGAGATAAAGCGCGTCGTTGAGATCCACCACTCAAATCGCAATCCCTCTAGAAGGCGATTTTTCCTCGAGGCGGAAAATGGAAAACGGAGTGTTTTAACATTAGGTTCCCTTTGCGTATAAAAATATTTAAATTATTTGATAGTTATTCAATTAACATCGTTAGATTTACTTCATACGTACTTAATGGAAACGAATATTTTTAAAATAAATAAATGATCATTATAAATTATGGGTTTCTTTTATTTTTCAGGTACGATACCGTTTAATAACAAAGACAAGAATTTTCCTTCTTTAAGGTAAGGAAGAAGAAGTTTGCAAATTTATTATTTTTCTTTTATTTTTTATTGTCAGAGTAAATGAAAATAATTCATTAAATCCTGATGGGAATTGAATTCCAAACCATCGCGTTTACAATCAAAGGCTTTCCCACTGCGCCACGACGGCCTCAATATACAAAATTACAATAAACACAACTTTTAAAAGCTAAAGAAGACTTTTTTTCTACACCGATGGGAAAGGTGAGTAACCGGTTCAACTCCCGATTAGGGTGTAGGAGGACGACATTCTCGAAATCAGGATAAATGATTAGTTAGTCTCATATTTTTAAAAACTGGATGTGTAGGTCCTACCTACTACGGAAAAGGAAAGATTCGGTTGATAATGTTTGCTTTTGTTTTTATTATTTTTTTAAATGATTTATTTTTAAAGATCCATAGATAATTTATGTATTTAATATAATGTGTTATTGCGCTACAATAATCGAGAAGGGAAGTATTTAAAATATGAGTATACTTGTTGGATTTGGGATCAATTCCCACTTAGGGGAATGAATTTCATTTCCTCGCTCTGGTAACACGACAAAGTGCGGCGTTAATTTACGACATTCATCATAAAAATGGGGAATGCAATATCTCAACATTAGGTTCCCTCTGGGAACCTGGCTATATGCGGTATACAGCATGAAACTAAAAAAAGAAAATAAAAAAAAAATACATTATATTCAAAGTAAAAAAAAAACCAGACAAGCGCGAGTCCGGCGCGCCCACCACACACTTGTAATTCAAGCTCTGGCTTAGTTCTGGCTCAGCTTAGCCAGAGTCCTTTCATCTGATACCTCACTTGAACTAACAGCTTTAAGACCAATTTTCCCCCTTTTAATGCTATTATTTTTTAGGATTAAATTCTAGGTCTACAGGAAGTACCCTATTAATTTTGATTCCCTTTTTAATGTCGAAATAAGCATTTTTTGCGATATAAACCATATTTATTTTTAGGTATATAAAAGTAGAAATACGATTTTTCAGGGAATCATGGGATCGTAGATCTGAGTATATGGTTTCAATTTCAATTTAATATCTGCAAGCGTTCCTGAGATAAAGGCTCTTGACAGACAGGCAGTAAGACATGGACGGACAACAAAGTGATCTTGTGTGACTATAAACGCGTCTGGGTGTGGGTTCGATTCCCACTCCAAAAAAAATTAAATATTTGTATAAAAATTTGTAAAAAATGTAAAAAATATAAAATGTAAAAATTTGTGGTGTCGAGACAAAGCGCGGCGTTGAACTAGCCACTTAATACGCATTGCCACCAGAATTCGGCGGAAAATGGGCAACGGAATGTCTTAACACTAGGTTTGCTTTGCCTACACTGCTGTGTGCGGGATACAGCGTGAAGTTGATTTTAAAATAAGAAGATTATATAAAAACACATTTTGCTTAGCGTTCAAAGCAGCGTGAAAGCGATGCCGCGATAAGGATTTTCACGATTCCCGAAGGTGAATATCACGAAATGCTAAACCTCTAGAGCGCAGTCGCGGCACTCGATTTATATTTATTTATGCTTCTAAATGATAATGCTTTGAAGAAAGTAGTATATAGTAGTAGAGAATAACAGATTATGTTTGTTAGCTATGGAATTATAAATTCTTTATAGTTGGTAAAAAAAATGTTTTTTATTTTTAGTTATGATTTAATGGTTAATATTGAGTTATCAAATTGTCTTATCTGTAATATAAGTAAGGTAACATTCCATATAAATATAAGATATTAGAACAAAAAGCTGCGGGAAAATAACATTCTGTATGTCACACATGTACTCGTGCTCTATAAAAACAGCTAACATTTATATTTAAACTATTAATCAAAATTCTCATTTCACTTATTAAAGTGTACAATTTTTTTTTTCATTTACCTCGAATAGCATCGTTGTTTTAGTTTTACACTGTATCCCGCATATACCTAGCAGGTTAGGCAAAAGGAAGTGAGTGTTAAAACACTCCACTCCCCATGTGTTGAGAAGTGGGATTCACCACCAGTGGGATTCTTACCAGAGCGAGAAAGTCAAAATAACTTATTCCCCCGGATGATAATCGAACCCACAACCGTTACCCAAAATCATTTCAAATCTAGACGACAAATTCATATGAAACAATAGTAACTTAAACACTTCATGATTCAGGAAACTCGTCGACGCTTTCTAAAGAGAGTAGATATTTCAAACACCGTGTGTATAGAATATTAAAATAGCAATATGATATTAGACTCGCAAGAAACGGACCCCAGAGACCGGCTGACCTAAATGTATGGATATTTATGTATGAGTGAGATCTGCTGGAGCTGAATAGTGGCCAGGTTCTCGTGGTACAAGTGAAATGATGACCTAGTGCGATAGATGAAGTGGAGAATAGGCTTTTGGAGAATTACTTTTTTTATGTTTTTCTCGCGCTTGGACTTCTTTTGACACGTTTCTGTTAGGTTGCCCAGTAACTGTGTAAAGAAATCTTAATTTGATCGATTTGTGCTATTTGTATCACCACTTTTGTATTTAAGTCGGGAACGGACTGGCTTAACACTAGGTTCCTTCCCGCACATCAGCACAGCAGGATAAATCTCTCTGCCTACCCTACTGTGTGCGGGATTCAGCGTGAAGCTGATTTTTTTTATTTAGTTGTAGCTTAATGGTAACACGTAACTATGGTCTTACCGAGGTCTGATAAGAGAGCCAGGACCTGAACAGTGGAACTCTTCTGAATTTACTAGTAAACCACTTGAGTCAAGTCTCATGTATTTGATCCAAGCTCCAATATTCTATAAAAAAATATTTGAAAATCAAAATTTATGTAGGTACCACTGAAATGTGAATCGAACCCGTGCTTACCATGTAGTGTCAAAGATTTTCATATCACAAAACTTATTTTATTACTTAGTTCTATAGTCGTTTAGTTGAGTCGTTGAGGCGCAGCGACACAGCATCTGGCTGTTAACGTTACGGTTGTGTATGCGATTCTCCCTAGGTGTAAAGAATAATAATTAAAATTTAATTCATTTCTTCGCCCTGGTATCAAGACAGCACGCAGCATTGAGTTCCGCCATCCAACACGCAAAATTGAGGAATGAAGCGTATTAACACTAGGTTCTCTCTTGCCTTTATCAGGGAATAAATGCGGAATACAGCGTGAAGTACAGCGTGTATATACTTCTAGAGTTAATCTGACCTACATACGCCATAAAGCGATTTGTTCTGTTTAAAACACTGAACAAGCCTGAATTGGATCGTGCTATCGCGTATAGTGCTCGTGACTTATAGAAGATTATACTATTAAGGTATTTCGAGATATGCTATTTTATCTGTATTTCTATTTGAAATTGTCTATTTTTATGAAGAATCTTTTTTTATGCAATGGTTATGCGTGGCTCTAATTTAATTTAATAGAGTTCTGCTTCTCAACATTTTCGGAAACGCAAAGTAGAGAGCGGAGTGTTTTCACATTAGGCTTTCTTTGTTATCCTTTTTGATATACAGCGTGAAGCGTGCAAAAACTTTAATGTTTGTAACATAATTTCTATATTTTGCAAGATATGTGTGAAATTAAATTAATAATAATTTACTGACTTTCTGTTGAAAATAAAATTTAAATTTAAGAAAATCCGCGCAAATACTAATGGATATTACACTTTTGTTTAATAAGATTTAAAAGTATATTTAATATATAGATTTTTTTTCTTTACGCTGTATCCTTCATATATTACGAGTCTAGGACAGATGGAGCTTATTTAAAACTAAGTTATGACACTACGTCCCCTACATTCCACTAAAATTTCGAGATATTGCCTGTTGCGAGCGACATTCAACGTCGTTCTTTATCTTTTTACCAATGCGGGAAAACGAATATAATTCTCTCAATTTAAATCGAATCCACAACTGTCGCGTTTATAGTCACAAGCTATGCCGCTACTCCACGACAACCTCAATTAGAAGTATCAAGGTAATTTTTAATATATTTATACGTATTCGAAAAAGATTTCGAACCCACAATCACAACATTGATTCCGCCCGACGATCCTAATATAACAAATAGTAATTTATATTGACAGGTGGACAAATATAATATAATTAACAAAAAAAAACTCTTATTTAGAAACCTAAAACTCCTAAGTGTGGAATAACACTTTAAAAATGTTTAAAAAAAACTCGTTAAACTTGCACACACACTATCAGAGAAACAAAAAATGGATATACCCACATATAAGTTAATTGATTCATCACGTCGTATTCATATAAAGTGATGGACAGAATTAATTAGTAAGGCTTATATAGTTTTTGCTATTAGAATTTGGTTTGCTTTTTAACAGTAATGTAGGATTTCGTTTTTTTTATTTACATATATATATGAAACGAATATTTCATTTTAGTTTTTTCGTCTGTATATATATCATTAACAAAAAATTGTTTTAAATTGATATAAATAATTGACTATTCGGACTATAAACTACTATATCTGAGGTATTATAAGTATTTGTAATTTTATAATTGAGATTTGTTACATAGTAATATTCTTTATCGATTTGAAGACAAAATAATATATATTTATACAAAATTTCTAATATTATAAAGCGGAAGAGTTTGTTTGGATGAACGCGCTAATCTCAGGAAGTACATATTAATTGGATTAAAAAAAATCTATTTATCTATTAAGGCTAATAGCTACAATTACGACATTTTAATTATTTTGAAGTAACCCATTGTACCTAAGACTAGATTTACTTTCAGCACTTCGAGTGTGTCACACAGAACCCTTAGTTATTCCCATCAGACCACGAGAGCGACGCCGGGAGCCGAAGCTAGTCAGTCAGTCATACATATCATTATCTTCCAAGATACCCATTCAGATATCGTTACCCTACTACCTCAATGTTACGTAATAGAGATGCAATAGTCTCCGTATCAGTCGAAGGAGAAATTTTGCCCTATTACGTAATATGCTTTGTTATGTTCCTAATATTTTCTAGTTATGTAACATTATATTTCCTTTATCTTTTGTGCAAATTGTGATGCATCGAGCTTTTTTCTTTTACGGGAAGTTTTTTATGAAACTTAAAAAAAATATTCGGTATTTACCTTAATTAAAAACTGGCAACGGACTCAACATAGCGATATATATTTTCAAATTAAAGTATAGTGCCGGCTTAGTTCTTCATTTTCTTTAATTTTCGATTTCAAAACAGCCGGGTGGCCCATGCCCACCCCAGAATAGTCTGGTGCCCACCAACTTTTTTTGTATATTTATTTTATCTAATATTTGTTCGTCACTTATCATTTGAATTTTATCATTTGAAAACGATCAATCAACTCTTCAGATACTATATTAGATTGTAATGTATAGTAGTTTACCTATTGAATATGAGATATATAGAGACGTTTTTTACGAAGAAGGCGGAGAGACTTGATAAGTAAACACTCCGCTGTTCCCTTTTTGCTTAGAAATAAGAAAGATAAATGTTCACCGACAAGAATTGGAGATCTATATGGGTGCCAAGGTTTGCGTTCAGTCAAGATAAAATTCAAGCTGTAAATTTTAGTCGTTATTTTACGTACACACGAAAGTGGGGAACGGAGTATCTTAACACTAGATTCTCTCTGCCTACCCTGCTGTGTACGGGATACAGCGTGAAGCTGATTTGATTTTAAGTTAGTACACTTTCAGCTTGTACTGAGTACTACTACTTATTTGCGTTAGTTATGTGTTAAATAGGATGACACCTGTTTCATTTTTTTTTATCTTAATAGTAGTCAATGAAACCTAACTTATGCATACCATTGACACACGTTGGGGCATGTTCAAATTTCATTAATTATTTTTGTATATATTGTAGCCAGTAGTTGTAGCCTTGTAGCCAGTTGTGGCGCAGTGGCACAAAGTATGACAACACAACACGTTGTCAGTTCGATTCCAATTCGGCCCAAAATGGGTAGCGGATTGTTTTAACACTAGGTTCCCTTTGCCTACCCTGCTGTGTGCGGGAGCTGAAAAAAAAACACCTAAACATAGCTATCTGTTTTTATATATTATGAATATTTTACATAAAGTTCAGTACTACAATGTTCAGTACTACAATTACTAGGATGATATCTCACCTTCGGAGCACAGTTAGAACTGTGACTTACTGTACTTACGTACGGCTCTAAATCCATTCATCATTAGTTAATACGGCCTCTCAACACGCAATATCTCAAAATTTCGGCGGAAAGTGGGAAGCGGAGTGCCTTAACACTAGGTTCCTCTGCCTACCTTATTATATGCGTAATATAGCGTGAAGCTAAAAAAACAAAATGAGAAAAAATATATATATTTAAAGGACATTTTATGATTTTTTTCTAATTAAATCAGGCTGGGTTCCGCCCATATATCAAACTGGATAAAAAATAAAAAACTAAGGAATTTTGATAATAAATTTAGTAATAAAACAGTATATATTTAGGATACACATATATTGGGGATAAAAAATGAGCCAAATGAACTGTGTGTTTTAATACAAAAATATAAGAAAAAAGTCGATGTCATCCAATATCATTTAAAATTTTAATTGTCGTCATTAATTCAATAGATTCGAAGCAATTAAAATTTAGAAGCGACTAATATACACCCCTAAGCCTCACTAAAGTTATGACAAAATGTCACAGGCTTAACTGCTTGTGTAAATTGTATATCTTGGTTTGGTTTGGTTCTTTAATTATGGCGTTTCGAGCGTGCCATTTAAGCACATATCACTTCGCCAACGTCACGTTGTATGGAGAAGACACGAAGGTGGTTGTACGGTAAAAAAGAGATAATTTTACACAGTAGAAGATGCATTCAGAATCCTGTTAAAAATTGCCTTCACCTATAAAAAAAAACTATTAAATAAATATAAAAAAATATATATATCTTACTTACTTTGTCTTATATTTTGTATATAATTAGCTACTTTGACACATTGACTCAATTTTTTTGTATTATACAAACCTTCAATTGAATTTCTTTTCCTCTTAGCGTTGTATAAAAAAATATAGAGTGAAGTAAAGTAAATCCTAACGTAAATAAGCAATAAAAATGTATTCATATAACTAATTATATTTCATAAAAATATTGTATTCCTAATGGAATTCTACAAAAAAATTCTTCATTAAAAAAAAATCGACTCTACATTGGTAATATATCACATACGCTACCTGTAATTGAAATCATTGATAACAAATGTCAATATTTACAATGGTGACCTTTAAAACTATAATTATTATGTGTAAAAATAGCTGATAAGATAATATAATCTCGAAGACATTACTACGTGCCGACCACGTAAGGCAACTTGTCAGTACGCGCCTGACCGCCGACCGAGTGAGACGTGCCGCGAGCTATGTAATACACGAGCTAACCGGGATTCGAACCCAAATACGGCGACAGGATAGTTTAAAACGTGTATAGAATCGTGATGCATCTAAAACAATAGATAGCGGATACAGTGGAGCTATTTAAAAGTGATAAAAAGTTATATTCAATTCCGTCTTAATAGGAAATCGCTTGTGAGAATGTTTGATTGATTGCAATTCGATACAAAATGTTGGCAGTCAAGAATTTTTTTATGCCCGAGAAGAGAGTGGACTCTCCGCGGTTTTCTCGGATGCCCGAGGCCCTTATGAGGTCTATAAGGCGGCGGTCGCTAAGAGTGAAGAGAACCAAGTCACTGGTTTTAGTGAACGAGAAAAGGAAATCTGGTGAGTGCAAAATATAGTTTCTGAATATAAATAGTGTCATTCAAATATTGCTTTTGGATATTGTGTAATCACAAGATTATATTGTTTTTTGTTGTTTTAAGGTAAAACAATTTAAATTTTAAATAAGTTATATAACGTTAACTATATACAAATAAAAAAAAATATTTCGTTTTTGAGTGACTGACAGACGGACGGACGAAACTACTGGACTGGACTAAATGAGGAATTTCTAGAAATTCCTACGGGAACGGAAAAATATAGGATTTTAGGTATATTGTTCTTGAAGATATATTTATTTTAAATATATATAATATTATAAAATACCTAAAAGTATAAGGTAGAGTCGTTACATCAAATTCTTATTATATGCATATCATGTGAAAATGTATTGCTTAATTATTCATTTCCTACTCGTTTATTAATAGCTGTAAATAGTATTATAAAATACGATTGTAAATGTGTTACTGCAGTATACATCGTAATTGTTCGTGTTTACTTAAACTCTACATAATTATGGTATAGTAGAGTAGATGTAATTTTGTGGGTTTTTCTTTTTAAGTTGTTTTTAAAAATACTTTAAGAATAAGTATTATTCGTATCGTTAATGGTTCTGTTTTTAATTATATTATATTATTTTTTTTATTATTAAAAAAAAGACAAGTTTCAATTATAATTTTCATGTTATTTAATTTTGTTATTTTCAATTAATTATTGCTCATATTATTAAGCGCGGCGTTGAGTTCTGCCACTCAACACGCAATGCCAGAATTCGGCAGAAAGTCTTGAACTAGGTTTCCTCTGCCTACCCTGCTGTGTGCGGGATACGACGTGAAGCTGATTTTTTTTTGTTTTTTTTTTCGTAAAGATATTGTAGATAAAAAAACATATATTTTAAAATTTCACATCGCTATACAATATAACGTAGAGTTGGCAGTAAAACGTGATACGCAAATTGCTTCATATCAAAACATATAGCTTATACTGCAAATAAAGTAAAATAAAATAAACGTTATTTATTATTTTACTATGTAAATTTTATCACAATATTTTATTACTATAATACAAATAGTGTTCATATATTAAACATTTATTCAAGGCCGTTCTACTCGAGCGTAATGAAGCCTTATTATTTGAAACTATGAAGTTTGTTTAGAACTTGTAATTTCTATAGGATTTCTCTTACTTATATCTGTGATATCTTTAAGGAAAAATAGTTACTTTTCGTTTAGATATCAGTTTTTTTTTGGTTTCACTATATGCAGATAGCGTTTGATTGTAGCGCGGTGGTAGTTAGTTCGATTTCCACTCTAGGAATTTGCAGCGATTTGATTTTTATTTATTTCCTCGTTTTTGTACGTCGTAAGAGATAATAGAATACGCACTAGAATACTTAAAACTCATCTCCGGAAAGAGGAGATTGGAGTGTCTTGTCACTAGGTCTTCTTTGTTTTACCATTATTATATTAGCAAAGCGTAAAAACAAAAGAAAAGTGTTTCTCTTGACTTGAATATAGCAACAAAATAATATGTAAGGCTCTACAGATTGTTACTACGTAGTAAGCTAAATATAGATATGAGTGAGTTTCTTTATATCAAACCGGTTTATATAATATTCTTTTGTTATCTAAAGTGATATTTGCACATCTAAAGTAGTTTTTAGAGCAAACAGAGAACTTTGAGTAGTGTAAACTCAATTATATTTTTCACATATTATAAGATTTTAATAGGTACGTACAAAGAAATATAATATTTTATATTTAGAGATAGAGACAAGAAAAAAAAACAGTTTCACGCGTTCGTGTAGGCATATTGTCACAAAACTTTCAAGACATTGCGTGTTGAGTAGCAGAAATCAAGACCGCGCTTTATCTACGACGGCAAGGAAATTAAAATAATTTAAATTTAATACCTCGCCCGAGTAGAGATTAAACTCACTGTATTAATCTAGTATTTTTTTAGTGTCACGCTGAGAATATCATACATACATAGTAGAGTACGCAGAAGGTATCTAAGATACTAGTGTTAAGACACTGCATTTCCTATTAAAACACTACCTTTCCCCACTTTTACGTTAGGTGTCGGAACTCTCTCAACGCCGCGCTCTGAATCGTTGCTAGAGGTAGGAATAGCAAAATATTACATATTTTATTACCTTGACTGGGAATCGAACATTGTGGGTTCGATTCCTGTCTGCGCCACGACTGGCCTCAATTTCTTTCGTGTATTATTATTGAATAAGAAGCAATTCGTTTATTAGTATAAACAAATGTTATATTAAACATCCAGAAGTCCTATATTTAGGTTTTTGATACAATTCAACACATGCTACTCATTCTTTTATAGCGTCCATATGGTTTATTAGTTTGTGTCATCGTACTTTATTTGGATATTTGCTTATAATAACTTTTCAAGTTGTTATCATATTCCCATAGGAATTAGTTCACCTATATTGCTACTTTTTTGTTTGAAACTATATTCATGTTTGAAAGGCAAAGCGTGGCGTTGAGTTCCGCTACTCAACACGTGCCACTAGAATTGACTTGAATTGAATCACGTAAAATAGGGAACAGAGTGTCTTAACACAAGGTTTCCTATACTTACCCTGCTATGTACAGTATATAGTGCGACGCTAAAAAAATATTTAAAAATCCGTTCATTTTTTTTAGTAATGAATCTTATTTTTTATTTATATTAGGATATTTTAGTTTTTTATGTCTGTTGACAATTTTAGTCCATGTAAGTATGTACTTAGGCGTCTTATATTAAAAAAATATAGTGTAATATAGTACGCTAAAATTATATCATTGCATCAAATAACCTATATGCAGTTGTTTAAAATAATTTTCCTTAGTATTAATTGTACAACAACTACATTATCTGGGGGCACGGCAGTGCCCCCGCCAAGTCGAGCAAAAAACAGCGGCACGGCCGTACCATCCTTTTCTCGAAGCAATTCAGGCCATTTTCGACCCCCTATAACTTCGTTGTGGATAAAACAAGAAACCTGAATTTTCAGTAACTAATCAGGCATAATATAAACACGGTATATTTAAAATTTCAGTCAATTTGAACCAGTAGTTTAAGAATGACAACTTGTTAAAGTTTCTAAAT
>JAATLQ010038483.1:10605-112827 GCA_013421005.1 Heliconius erato x Heliconius himera | reverse complement strand
GTCGAGGTTAAGCGCGGCGTTGAGTTCTGCCACTCAACACGCAATGCCTCCAGAATTCGGCAGAAAGTGGGGAACGGAGTGTCTTAACACTAGGTTCCCTCTGCCTACCTTGCTGTGTGCGGGATACAGCGTGAAGCTGATTTATTTATTTATTTTATTTTATTATAGTTGTCAATCAATTCTGCTTAAATCAATAATCATGTATTTAAGCGGGCGAAGCCGTGGGCGGGCCGCTAGTATATAATAATTATTTATATTGAGGCCAGTCGTGGCGCAGGGGTACAAAGTGTACCTGTAAATCTACTGGTTGTGAGTTCGATCTCCACTCGAGAAGATGAAATATTTATTTACATTTATAATTTCATGTCTTGCTCTGGTGTCGAGGGGAAAGCGCGGCGTTGAGTTCGCCACTCAACACACAATGCCTTCAGAAATTGGCGGAAAGTGGGGAACGGAGTGTCTTAACACTAGGTTCCCTCTTCCTACTCTGCTATGTGCGAGATACAGCGTGAAGCTGATTATAAAATAATTATAAATATAAACACAAACACAATTCAATATCATTCAATAAATAAGGACAAGGCGCAACAAGCTTTGTTCTAACGTGACCCCAACATACCATAGGGCACAGTACCGTAATTACTATTCTGTCCCCTGACATTTCTCGTCAGTGGTCACGGCGTCAAATCACAGGTTTATATTGCCCAGATTATAGGGCTACAACGAAGTATGGTCGACTGACCAAAGATAGAGACAAGCGGGTCGAACGTAAATTGTATAAGGGGACGATATTGTTGGTATTGAATAATATTATAAAATATATAGTAATAGTAGCAAATTGCTCTTAAGGGTTCCATACCCAAAGGGTAAAACGAGATATATAGCTTATAACTAAAACTCAGCTGTCCGTCCGTCTGTTTATGTGCCAGTCTGTCCATCATCAAGCAGTATCTCAAGAACTTTTATAGTTAGACATTTGAAATATTCAAAGATGATGTATTTCTATTGCCGCTTTTACAATAAATAAAAAAAACCATAAAAAATAAATACTCTCATACAACAAATGTGTTTTTTGTCCGTTTTTATATTTAAGTTATTATTTTCAAGTATCGCCTACCTGCAAATTCACATTAAACCTTTTGGCATAGAAAAGTGGTGGTATTACATTTGCAATGTTTTGTCTAAGAATGGCAAAAAAACAGCACATCACAATAATATTGTTTAAATAAAATAAAGTAAAATAAATAAAATAATAATAAGTACATGAGGCCGGTCGTGGCGCAGCGGCACGAGGTGTGACTGCAAAACCGACTGGTTGTGGGTTCGATCCCCACTCGAGGAGATGAAATATTTACTTAAATTTATGTTTCCATTTCTTCGCTCTGGTTTCGAGGTTAAGCGCGGCGTTGAGTTCTGCCACTCAACACAGAAAGTGGGGAACGGAGTGTCTTAACACTAGGCTCCCTCTGCCTACCCTGCGGTGTGCGGGATACAGCGTGAAGCTAATTTAATTTAATTTATTTTCAATAATAAGTATCAAGATTCAATAATAAATACTAAACACTACTTGCTTTACAACAATCATTTACGTAAAAGTCCATATGACAGAGATATAACAGAAAATTAGCACTCCTAGAACAGTGAAACTGACACATTGACTTCTGTAGCGGGAAATCAGAAGTAAAAAACGGAACGGAAACACCCATCGCGCCGAGCCCAAGCGGAGTCCGTAATTATTAGCTTCACCGGATACCTAGCAAAAACTTGACTCTACATCAAAACCTATAAGTTGCCTTAGACATAGAGAATATGTTATAGCTAAATACACCTTATTGTTTAAGCTGTAAGGTCGTAAATACTATTAAATTTTACACGTTTACGGGGTAAAGTAAGAAAGTACTAACTAATAATTGGCACGAGCCAAACATTAATATGATGGTAAGAGAAAAACATGATTGCCGCTCCGTGCGCATACTGTATCATTAAGGTGAATACAGAAGGATTTTACTTTTTGCTTTTATACTTTTATAATTTTAATGTTCTTGTTTTTTTTTTAACGTTTATGTACATGTCAACATAGTTTTATAAATTATAGGGGTGTAATTGAGGCTGTCTGTATTACAAAAATATTTAAAAAGGTAGGCTATGTCTATGTACATATATGAATGCAAAAAAATTGAAATCTAGTAAAGTTATAATTACATGGGATGCCATTACGACTGTAACTGGAAGATCTAGAGCTGTCAGTGAACCTATTAAATTAAAAGTAAACAATGTAATTTTACATTTAGAATTAGAAGTGGCAAATACTTTTCAAACACTTTTTTTCCGAAATACTCATTTAAGCTAATACGTTTACGGCGTAAAAGACCATGTACATAGAAGTAAACAAAATTTTGTGCTAAGAATGTATCACCAGATGAAATTCTCGGAACTTTTAAAAGCCTTAATTTACAAAAGAAGAGATAGATTCGACCCTGGAAACTGCAGACCAATCTCTATTTTGCCGTCTTTAAGTAAAATATTTGAAAAAATAGTATTTAATCAGCT
Source organism: Heliconius erato x Heliconius himera (assembly GCA_013421005.1). Taxonomy (NCBI): domain Eukaryota; kingdom Metazoa; phylum Arthropoda; class Insecta; order Lepidoptera; family Nymphalidae; genus Heliconius; species Heliconius erato x Heliconius himera. Next base: position 110,277 of record JAATLQ010038483.1, on the reverse strand, counting down.
CACATTTTTTAAAAATATTAACAATTGTTTCCATAGTGTGCAATATATCCATATTGGACTTGCTTTTAGTAATACAAAGGCAAGTTCACTACAGATGCTGCATGTCTAAAGCACATTTATGACACATGGGAGAAGTCATAAAATGCCATTGGAATGTTTTGTGATTTATCCAAAGCCTTTGATGCAGACTATAAAACTCTATTACAAAAACTATATCATTATGATGTACAGGATACGGCCCTTGATCTAAACCAAAGAGTCCAAAAGGTTAGTATAAATGTAAAATCATCTGGATCTCCCCTAAGGATGGGCGTTCCACAAGAATCTATTCTTGGTTCCCTTTTATTTATATAAACGATCTGCCTTTTTATGTGAAGAACCTATGTGATATTGTACTTTTCGCAGATGATACCTCTTTGATATTTAAGGTGGACGTGAACAGAATAAACTATGACGAAATGAATAGTGCATTATCGTATATGCTTCTTTGGTTTGATATTAACAATCTAATGTTAAATGCCAAAAAAACTAAATGTATTAAGTTTTCTTTACCGAATATTATAAAACATAATTTTATTCTAGTAATTAAAGGAGAAATTCTCTATATGACGGAATATAGATTTCAAACTCCAGTGGGCCATTCATCTGGAAGCACATGCGGATATACTCAGCTCTGCTGCGTTCGCAATTAAAAAATAAGACAAATGGTGCGGATATAAAAAATTGTGATAGACATACGATAGGAACGAAAAATAAAAATAAGCTTGTTATGCCAAGTTTTAGCCTTCAATTTTTTTTTTTAATTTGTCGTGGCGCAGAGGCACAATCGGGCGACTGTAAACGTCAAGGTTGTTGGGTCTCTTTGCCTCCCTAGTAACACAGAAAAATTTGGACAGAAAGCGGAGATTTCGCTCTCCGCTTTCTGTCCAAATGAATAGAAAATTTAAACACTGAGCTCGTTTTAGACTTTTTGATTTTTTTCCAGTGGCGATCGTTGCGCAGGAGCATGAATATGCGACTGTAACCGTGACGGTTGTGGGTCGAGTCCTAATCGGAGGAATGAAATATTTAATATTTTCATTTCCTCGCCCAGTCAACGAGGGAACGTTGGATTCCACCACTATACTCGTAATGCGTCCAGCATTCGGCGGAAATTGGGAAACAGAGTGTCTTAATACTAGGTTCCCAGGTTACCTCCTACCCTAGAGCTATGATGCAGCGTGAAGCTATCAAAATAATTTTAATCGATGGAAGAATTCCCGATCACGCTTCGTAAAAGTTGTTCTAAGTGGAATTTGTACCCATAATCACGTAGCATAGTAAGTAACTGTTGAGCACACGTAAACATGTGATATTCAAAGAAATTATAAACACTATAGTACCTATACTACTGAAATGTGAAATATTTTCCAAACAGCCGCAAATCATCCAGTATTAAAGTTGAATCAATTTTAAACGAATCAACTGTAGTCCTTATGTTCTAAGTCGGACGAGGATCGTACCACGTACCACCATTGTAATATTTTGTTTTTAATAAAATAGCTATTATATTTATATCTGTGATTGAAATATGACATTTCTTCATTGTATCAATTTATTATCAAAGTAAATTTTAATAATAGCATCGAAAGTTTTGTACTCAAAATTTGTGAACTATTTTACGGGTCTCTGGCAATGAAATGCCGCGTTAAATTTGGATATTTTATTAAAAATATCTTTAAAATAATTGAAAAAATTGAAAACAGATTTAACTCCACTAAGATTTGCAGCCATACCCTATAAAATAAAGGAAACGTGTGAAAACAAAAAGCACATACATACGTAGGTACAATGTGACTTATTTATTGCCTCCAACAAATGGAATGCCAATACTATTTCTTGGTTAGAAAAAGATATCTCGATCAGGATGAGCGGGGAAGAACACCGGCTAATGGCAAGAGCGAGCGATAAATATTCATAGCGGCAAAAACACGGTGCGCACGCGCCGACGCCGAGCATCGCGCTTTCTTCTTCGGGAGCTACTTGTGGAGCTGTGGAGGTGGCTGTTCAGTTATTTTGATATAACGTTCCTATGTAGTGGTAAAATCTTATTATATAACAGTTTATGTTTTTGGCTAAAAAAATAATAATTTTAAACAGTCTTCGGTAGTCATATCTCTTTTTACGTATTGTAAGTAATATTTATTATTATATTTATGTATGTATTTATTATATGAATTTTTCACAAAAATGTTAGATAGACTGAAATAGAGATGTTATATAAAATATAAATCAACTCACGTTGTATCCGTACACAGCAGGGTAGGCAGATGGAACCTAGTGTTAAGACAATCCGTTTTCTACAAAAAGAAATGGCAATATAAATTTAAATAAATATTTAATTTGCTCGAGTGGCGATCGAACCCACAACCAGTCGCGGTTACAGTGGTACTTGGTACGACTAGCCTAATATATGTATAAGTAAAATTTATATTTTACTGTAATTTATATTTAATTGTAAGCACACACTGGTTCTGAATTTGATTCCAATTCGAGGGAGTGAATTATTTTTATTTTCTACCTCTCGTAATAAGACAAAGCGCGGCGTTAAGTTTCACCGCTCAACAAGTAACATCTATCCTGCAGGATATATCGTGAAGTTAAAAAAAATCTAATAATATGTAATAATATTCGTAACTCAATGTAAAAGCAGTGGTCGGTGCTCTCGATAGCCGCAGGTCAGCGCTAGAAAAAGTTACGAGGCGACACGCGTATGTGCGCGTGCGCGTGCGCCGTTTTACTTTATACTTTAATTTGTTCAACTCTTTACTGTAACTGGAACATGTACCGTACTATGTAATCTAAATATTTTATGTATATTTTAAGTTTTTTTTTATTTTTTATTCTGCGGCTTTTCCGCCTTCACATTAAGGGATTTTTTAAATAAAACTAACTTTTAAGTTTTCTGTTAATTATCTGTCATATTCTAAAAATATTAATTGTCATATGACAAAAAAATATGACGCATTTTTTAAGTAAGCTGAAAATTTTAAAGCTAAAATGTGATTATAATATACGCAGCTATTTTCCGCTTAGAAAAGACATATATAAAAAGTTAAATTAATTTGTTAATAAATATCACTTATTCAAAAATGTATATAAGCTATAATTGATAAAAATATTTCAAGTAAACCAAATTAAGCTTTGTAATATGCATGCATAATATCTAATCTAATCAATCAAATCAGCTTCACGCTGTATCCCGCACACTGCAAGGTAGGCAGAGGGAATCTAGTGTTAAGACACTCCGGGACAGGTTGTGGGCTCGATTCCAACTTGAGAAAATAAATATTTAATGTTTTTATTTCTTCCTATCTGGTGTCGAGGTATAGTGTAGCGTTGAGTTCCGCCATTCAAAAAGCAATGCCTCCAGAATTCGGCGGGAAATGTAGAACAGAGCTATTTAACACTAGGTTCCCTTTGCGTACCCTGCTGTATACGTGGGTACAGCGTGAAGCTACAAAATAAATTTAATTAAATATAACGGGAAATAAATTTATAAATTCTATTTTTACACATGCACCTTATTTCACCACACAATTTAAAATAAAACATGTTTTTTGCCTAAACCATAGTAAAAGCTAGTAACAACGGTACAAGCAAATTTACTCAACAACATATTTTTTTTAAATTTAAAATACCAAAGTACTATCAATCAATGAATATTGGCTCGCCATACGAAAACACCTAATCTATTCAAGTGGCTAGCATCAGAGGTCGCATTTCGAGTGAGAGGGACAAAAATACACTTGAGCCAAGCGATAAAAGAGGACGCACTATAGACGTGAGGTCAAAAGGGTATATGTCATAACCTGTTGGTATGAAACGGCCATATGCGGTACAAAGCGCGATAGAGAGAGCCCATCACTAGTGACGTATAGGGTTGTATGTCAAACAATGTGTCGCGGCCTGTGCGAGCGAGGCGCATATAATTTTTTATACAGCGAAAGAAAAGGACGGAATTCCAGAGGTCAAAAGACGAGCGTCGGCAACCCTGACCTCTGAAGCCAAGTAGTGGGCCGGACTCAGTAAATAAAATGTTTAAAATATTTCCTGGGAACGTGCAGATTGTTCGCGCTGTTCAATGGCTGCCAACGAGTTATAGTTTCCTCCAGCTGTTAAAATAACTGTGGGCATTGTATTGTTTCACTTGTCTATTCGTACTCGTATTCGTATTCGAATAGTAAAATATGTCCGCTCTCGATTCGATTCGATTCGATTTACCTGCGTTTGTATTAGCGTACTATGCGCTTGATAGCTCAATTATTTGAAATGAATAATTTATGGAATATACTCGAGACATTCTGTTATGTTGTTTCTATGCGACAGCTCTATAATGGTTAGTTAGTAATGAAATATTTGAATATACAAGAATAAATTGAGAATTTAAAAATGAAATAAAAAAATTATTTACTTTATTTTTTTCCATTACTTCGCTCTGGTGTCGAGGCTAAGGGCGGCGTTGAACTCTGCCACTTAACACGCAATGCCTCCAGAATTTGGCCGAAAGTGTCTTAACACTAGGTTCCCTCTGCCTACCCTGCTGTGTGCGGGATACAGCGTCAAGCTGATTTCAATTGAGAATTGTTTTAAAAATATAAAATATCTATTTAATTAACATTAAATTAATAAAAAAAATTGAAAATATATATACCTAAACAAAAATGCCAACGAGCCATAATTTAAATATTATTTTAAATATATTAATAAAAATATCAAAATACGTACAATAAATATTTAAAAACAAAATAGGAATCGACTATTGTACGCGTGAAATCCATCGGGCATCCGTCCCTGATCTCTGCACTAATGAATCGGGTCGGCATAATTAAACGCTGCCGTTCCGTTCAGAAACTAATATGTTACATTGTATTACACTAAAATTAAAGACGAATTTATAAAAAAAAATAGAAAAAGGTTTTAATATAATTTGAAAAAAAAAATAAAGTGATATGTTATCTGTTAAATTATTTATAGGCTGTGACGTTCAATTGAAACATCAAAGTGATTTGTGTTATATATTTTTCGTTAATATTTTGAATAAAAAATAACTGTAATATTATAGTTATTTTTAATTATACTATATATAAGTGTTTAATGTAAAGTGTGAATAAACTGAAAAGTGAAATTTATTATGACATAATAAATTAGTACAGAAAGCGATGATAAGAATGTTTACGCCAGAGTTTCATTTCTCGAGTAAATTATTGGAGTTGCTAACAAGAGGCAAGTATTTTCTATTTTATGTACGGGACATGCGTATTTTAATATAAATATTAAATATATATTTTTTAAAAAATATTAATAAATATATTTAAAAACAAATTGGTTAGAAGTTTATTTTAAATTCTTTAAGCATTAAGCATAATAAGCATTAATATTCTATTATATTCCTATTTATATTCATTTATTTATCGGCATAATTGACAAGGTTCAAGCTACTTTTTTTGGCTTGTATTCACCTTAATGGAACAGAATATGACCAATAAAAATCAAATCAGTTTCACGCTGTATCCCGCACACAGCAGGATAGGCAAAGGGAACCTAGTGTTAAGACACTCCGTTCCCCATTTACCGGCGAATTTTGGAGGCACTGTATGTTGAGTAGCGGAACTCTCGACACCAGAGCGAAGAAATGGATGTATATGTATTTAAAATATTACACAAGCCTACTATCCTAAATGTGAAAAACGCACAATTTGCATGATGAATTATATGAATTTATTTTGTAACTTAATTATCATAATTGATAATTAAATGTATATATTTATTTATATATATTTAATTATCAACTATTGAAATTTTATCTTGAGTCAGTATTGCCACTCTACATTATATCTAACTATATATTTTTAGCTTTACACTGTATCCCGCAGTTAGCAGTATGGTCAGAAGGAACTTGGGAGCCTAGTGTTAAAATATTCCGTTTCCTATTAATACATTTTCGTTCCTTACTATCAAAATTTCCAACGAAGTGTTGAGGTATTACGTGTTGAGTGACGGAATTCAACAACGCGCTTTACCTCGAGATTAGAGCGACGAAATTCATATATTGTACCAAGAGGGAATCGAACTCACAACCGTCCCGTTCACATTTGCTTGCTTGTGGCCCTGCACTGCGAAGTTCTGCTATATTTTTATATTACAACATATGAAATAAAGGAAAAAATTAGGTATTCGTATACGACTTAATAAAACAATAACTTATCTTAAAGAATAATGCTGGAAATGTCTACCAGTTATATCATGAATATATGAAAGTAATAGATTGACAATGTACAAGGTGCATTACCGTAAGAACATCCTTTGCAACGATCGTAAATTGAAAAGAAAATTATCTTTAAGTTTAGAGACACTTATAATATATGTATTTGTTTTGTTTCAGGAAACGCACAGCGCGACAACTTCACCTTCGCTCCTAGTAACGGTGAGTGATTATTAATTATTATAAGCATTTTTTATGAAAGTTCTTTTATTAATTAACGAATTAAGTTGTTGTTAAAAGAAGGACGACATTAAAAAGAATATGCAACGTTTTCTAGTCTATATTTCAGGTTAAATCAATTAAGAGTTCAAATTATTTAAGAATATAGCAGGAAGTATTTCTTATCTTCCAATTGTAAGACATCAAAGATAGACGAACGACGAAGAAAAAGTAGTAGCATCCGTGATATTTTCTACACTTCTCGTCTGCAAAAGATGATGATGTTCACTGGTTGACTGAGTCCATTGTTGCATCCAATCACCATACATTGCATCACCACATTTATTTCCTAAATATAATTAATAACTTACGTAATATTTGAATTAATTACCATCAGGTCAGTTGTGTCCTAATTGGCACAAAACGACAATGTTCTTTTACCCGCATTAGCAACGTAGGAAAAGAGTATTCTGTTTTTCACATTTCGTCCGATTTCGTGATATAGCGTGTTGTGTGGCGAAAGTCAACCCAAAATCTTACCAAAGCGGGAAAATTTCAATAATTTATCCCTCAGAGAGAGAGAGAGAGATTTTGTGTTTCCACAGTGACACAATGGCCTCTACAACGACAAATAATAAAAATACGGAAATTGAAACACGAATCACATATAAGTAAATTTATGTAACATTATCTTGGATTTGGCGGTGGATTTTTAATAAAAATATCATAAAAACCAAAGTAAAAAAATAAGTAAAATGAACTTCCGTGCTTACGTATTGAATTTATTACCATCGACGTTGTGTTGAGTCGTGCTAAAACAAGAGTCGAGTCCAATAATCGAAAATTCGCGTGCAGTTGATCTGATTTTGCCCGATCTAGATCATTTAGGCTGCGGCAGGTAGCGTAGCGGTAGTTGGGTGAAAGGTTTCATTGTGGTGTCACGACCGTCATTTATAATATATATATATATACATTTAAAAGCTGAAATGAACGCAAAATTCTCAGATATTTTTTAAATGATCGAAGATAAGACGCGGTCGTGTCGATTTGTTTGTGTATTGATTAATTAAGGAGGCTAATGTGGTTTGATATATAGTATGGTAGAGTTTTCGTTTAGGAAAAAGTGCTTATACACAGAAATGTAGAACAAAAATATTTGATTATTCCATGTCAATCTGACGGACGGGACGGAGCTCGGACATTACGATCTCGGAATCCTGGAAAGTCCTATAAAAATCAGTTCTACGGTTTTGAAGACAAGGCCCAGACAAACAGATAGACAGACAGACTGACAGTTATGGTAAAATCGTTTGTTTATGTTACAGTTGTGTGTAAATAACTATATGTACTTGAAAAAACAACATTATTTTTATATGACAGATACACATTTAAATATTATTTATGTGTGTGGATGGATACAAGAAATACATAGGAAATAAAATAAATAATTTTCAATTTCATACAAAAAAAAGATCTTAGATTTTTTATTCATACTTATAACTCTCTTCAATCTAAAACAATATTTTGAAAATTATATAAAATTTGAATAATAAAAAGTACAATTAAGGCCATAAAGTTGAGTGTCTAAACACTACATTCCCAAGTTCCCTCTGCCTACCCTGCTATCTGCGGGATATAGCGTGAAGCTAAGAAGAAGAAAAAACTACGTTAATATCTGTCTTGAGTAAAAATTGAACTCACAATTCTGAGCTTACAAGTCAAAATCATCAACCAAAAGACCAACGGGGTTCGTTAATGTATTTAGTGGTCGAGCCTGTCAATTGTCAACCTCAGTGGAAGCTTAGATGTAGATAACGACCTTGTAGCTCTGCAGCTGCATTGATATAATCTTAACACACATTGTATATACTCAAAGTACATATTTTTTATTACTAGAAATCTTTAGGAGAAAGTGAATAATGTAATATATTTTATTATGAGTTGTATTATTTATAATCTTATTTATGACCTTTTGACACTCTTGGAGTAATTAAAGATCTTCCATAAGTAATCGACTACGTTTTGGTTATTAAATCCAATTTAATTTTTCCTATAAGAGTCATTTTAGGTTTATTTTTTTAGAATATTTGGATCATTCTTTTGAATTTCTTTCCTTATTCTTCTTCATTCTTATATAATCTGCTTTTTTCTCCATTTTATTAAAAAAGAAACAAATTAATCATGAAATTGGTATTTAACACTCGCTAGGAGGGAGTCCCACTTTACTCGGACTTGACCGGATTCTTATTAAATTATATTACTCCATTTTATTGTATAGGAAACTATTGTTACAGCTATAATTTACTGTAAAGCTACGTTTGTCGTTCAATAACGGAGACTTTCATTTGAAATAAAATGAAAATACAAGTCATCTGTGTAAATTATCTTTATTGTCCATAAAATGTGATATTTTAATGTAATATTAATTAAATTACACAGTTATTAATGTTATATTAATCGTACTTATTCTTTGTAACGTTATGTTCTTGTTTCCGCGTTTCTGGACTTTTCGTTTGTAACGGTTGTACAATATGATGATTGTGATCTTCGGCTTCTTTGATCCAGATATTATTTTGATTAAGGAAGTTCAATTCAATTTTAAAATTATATTATTTATTCTTATAAACTTCTCAAAATCTTTCAAATCATCGAATGAACAAAAATGTACCAACAGTTCGGTGTATAAGAGGAGCAGGCAAGAAACTCAATAGTTGTTCTTTTCAATATAATAGTTACAATATTATTCATCCGTCACTCAACAATTCGGCAAAAATTGAGGATTGGAAGTGTTTCAATAGGAACGGAGTGCCTTAACGCTGGATTCTCAAGTTCTCTTTACCTATCCTGTTATGTGGGGGATGCAGCGTGAAGCAAAAGAAACTCGCTGCTATCACGAGTACCATCAGAAATATTATTACAAAAAAAAAATCAAAATCAGCTTCACGCTGTATCTCGCACACACCAGGGTAGGCAGAGGGAACCTAGTGTAAGACACTCCGTTCCCCACTTTCTACCAAATTCTGGAGGGATTGCGTGTTAAGTGGCAGAATCAATGCCGCGCTTTGCCTCGACCCCAGAGCGAAGAAATGGAAATTAAATAAATAAATATTTCATCTCCTCAGAGAAAATCAAGTAAATATTTTATCTCCTCGAGGGGGGATCGAACCCACAACCAGTCGGTTTTAAGGTCACACTTTGTGCCGCTGCGCCACGACTGGCCTCAAGAAATATTATTACGGTAGTGTTTATCGGTGTAAAAATCTATGGGGAGCGTAGGGAGCGTACTGAGAGGATCTCTCTAAATTCCTGCGCAAAACTGGAGCCAACTATAAAAATCTCGTTGCTTTCTTTTCGTGAACTACGAAATGTAAAAACACTATAACTTTAACTATGAAAATAGTTCACGTTTTCATTGCATTTCATATATAATAATAAATCTTAAAGTGTGACTGTAAAACCGACTGGCTGTGGGTTCGATCCCCCCTTGAGGAGATGAAATATTTACTTAATAAATTTAAATAATTTCCATTTCTTCGCTCTGGTGTCCAGGCAAAGCGCGGCGTTGAGTCCTGCCACTTAACACGCAACGCCTCCAGAATTCGGAATTTATTTAGTTTTAGTTGGTAGATATCTTTATACATATCGTATTAAGATTTCCTGAAATAAACAAATTTAGTTTATTTATAACGCACATTAGAGCAGCCTTCGATAACAAAACGATCGTGCGTGACTGCCTCTGTTCTGCAATCAGCGGATTGGTGGTACTTGTCAATGGCTGAACATGGTAAACAAATTGTGTACTTTGTTAGGCGGTCGAAGAAACAATAGTAACTGATATTGTTTTCGATTTATACTTATAAGTGCTTGTGATTTTGTTTATGCTGTAAGGAAAAATATTAATTTTAGTTTACTGTTGGTTATATTGGGAATAATGGAAGTTAGTGTGTATTTGGTGTCACAGCATGGTACAAGGAGATTGTGAGTTCAATCTTCACTCTAAATTGTAAGATAAACGGCGGTGTCGAGTTCCGCAACTCAACACGCAATGTTTTGTATTTCGTAGCAGAGAATGATGTGTCTGGACATTATATTCTCTCTGTCTACTGTTCTGTTATGCGAATGGAATTTGTGTGAAGCAGAAAAATATCATACGGAAAAAGCGTTTAGCTTCAAAAAAATAGTAAATATTAAAAGACTTTTACCTGAAATGAGATGAGTTATTAAGGTTTTTTATGCATATGGAGTTAAGATAGAAAAAAATACAGCTCAAGCCACTATCCTAAGATGGTATTAATTTTTAATAACGACCGCTACATTCATGTTTGTCCACGAGATTATTTCTCTTGTGGTTCCAAGACTAGTCCAGTGAGAAGGCAAGTTCTTAGCAATTTCATAATTATATATTAAATAAGGAGCAACTGTATCAAGCAACTTGTTCGACGTATGATTATTGGATAAATTTTCAGCTTTTTTACCTTCTATAACAACTCTTCCTTCATTATATGTAATTTCTTTGAAATTATAATACTAAATCGAGCTATAGTTGCCTTTAAAGCTAAAGTAGTTATTTTTTAACCATTTCTTTTAATTTTTCTTTATTTATATATGATACGCAAAGAGAATGTGATGCAAAACTCACTAACTTCACAACTCTATAGTCTTATTAATTTTTCCTTTTTTTTGACCACTTGTATATTGAATTACCAATAGTAACTAATAACCAGACATCTATGAATTAATTATAAATTACTATGAATCTTATAATAAAAAATAATGTTGTGGATTCGATTTTTACTCGCAAAAATGAAATATTTTCATTTCCTCGTTCCGGATAATAATATAAAATGCAGCGTTGAGTTCTGCCACTCAATACACAATGTCTCCAAAATTCTGCGAGGATTCAGTGGGGAACCTTCACACCAGGTTCCCTCTGTCTATCATGCTGGGCGTGGGACTAAAACAAATATTATAGCTTGGCTCGGCTTGTTAATATTATATTTATAATTTTATTTTGACAATAATATCAATGACAAGTACGAGTAGTTGATCGTCTAACCATCTTCTTTTCCTTACCATATTCTTACCATATTCTTAACCATATTCTTTTCTTTTTATTTAATACGCGAAGCCAAAGTAGTGCCAATTTCTACACCTTCAACAGACCTCGTTTTTTTTATTTTCCTGTTCTTTCTAGAGTAAGAGTAGAATATCGAACAGTAACAAATAACTAACAATGAACCACGAATCAATTACTAAAACCGAACCACTTGTCACAGTCACATCTCGAAAGATGAGAAATACAATTTCAAAACCTTAATTGCACCATCATACCTTGTTATTTAGATCTGTTAATGTCCACTAGATACCACAGATTATCTTTGAAAGCGACTAGATTATCTGCAGCAAGACAAACTGTTGTGCAACACTGGCCCATTGGAAGGATAATATAAACAAAAGTAGTTCAAAACGATCTCTTTTAAATAATAGCGATTGTGTAAACCAGTGGTTCCCAATCAGAGGTCCACGGAGCACTAGTGGTCCACAGAAGCCTAAATATGGTCCGCGAACGATTTTAATTTTATAACTGGTGAGGTGAAATTTCTGTTTAATGATCACAGTTATTTTTTATTATACCTACATGCATAGTGGTCCCTGCTACCAAGAATGATATAGAAGTGGTCCTTGATCAAGAAAAGGTTGGGAACCCCTGGTGTAAACCAATATGTAGTGGGACTTGACTGTCACGTGAATACTGGCCGAATGGGAACGGATGAATGGGAGAACGCTGTTGACAGAAATAATGTTATATGGTCAATTATGAAACTAATGTTATGAGATAGGTTTAAGTTTACTAGTTTATTATATAGTAGTTTAAAATTAACTTTGCATGGATTTGTTTTATTTTACTTGTATCATTTTATTTATAAATTTGTTGTGCTTCTTGATAATAAAGACTTGGATTAGGAAGAGAGAAAAAGGTCATTGCAAATATTTCATAGATGATTTTTTTTTGTTTCGTAATTATGTAAACTGTCTTGAAAATATCATAATACTATATATAGAAATATCTTATGAAGAATTTAATGTACCGTGTGTTTGGCACTCCGTTCTTTTTGGCTACTCCGCTAGGGATAAAAAGTAAAGCTAAAAAAAGCAATTTTGTTAGTTTTTTCATCTAGCATTCAAAAGAAAGCTGTAATAACTCAGAAATGCGAAGTTGTGGCAAAAAATAATAGTAATTTTCTGTTTAATATGGTCTTATGTCCAGGGGTTCGAATCCCGCTACGTTCAAACTTTTATACGTTTTCTAAATAACTATTCTTATGTAAGTTTTTGAGTGGTTTTTCAATGCAACATACCTTTAATAAATGTTGTAATAGAACTATACTGCCAATTGTAGTTATAGTTTTAATTAGAAAGTAAGAGCTGAGATACTTCGCTATGTACACTGTCATCGCTTACTTCTACTTTGATAAATAATTTCGATAATAATTCAGTTTAAAGCTCAAATTAATTAGACTTGACGCCTTCGTAATGAAGTTGAAATGTGTTTATTGCCCAAGATTTTCAATTAGAAGTGTATGCATATTTGAAATAATTAAATATTCTCCGTCCGTCCGGGCCGTCGTGGCGCAAAGGCACAAGAGTGTGATCGTAACGCGACGGTTGTGGGTTCGATTCCTACTCGAGGGAATGAATTATTATTTCTTAATATTTTAATTTTTTTGCTCTGACTCCAAGGCGAAAACCCGATTTTGAATGCCGCCACTCAACACGCAATGCCTCCAAAAATTCGACCCAAAGTGGGAAATGGAGTGTCTTAACAATAGGGTCCCTCTGCCAACCCTAAACTAACTTCTTCATGCTTCTTTCCTTGGTAAGCGAAGGACCCAACACCTGCAAGGTGATTCCATAGAATACCTACTAAAAAAAATCTGTACCCTTATACTATATATACGTGAAAAAACCAGTCGTGAAAATCACAGTCATTTATTACTCGCAACACGCGTGGAAATCAAAAAACATATAACCTATCAATCGTCGATTACAATAATAACCGAATATACGGATACTAGTCACAAAAAACCAGTCCAAACGTGGCGTCCATGTCACCGTAATAAGTTTCATTACTTGGCCCCCGACACGGCGTCGATAATGGCACAGAGTTGCTGTTTAATTTTAGTTATAAATCATGCTCTTTCCCCGAACGGAGGGCGGTCGGACCGGTTCGCCCGCGCCGCCTCATTTAAACTGTAGCACATTCCGGAGGTACCGATACCTATAGGCCGGTACTCTCACATCGATTATATATGTATTTTGCTGTAGGTTGTAGTAGGTACGCTTTAATTATGATCGTATGTGGCTTTTTTTTAAATATATTTTTTTAGTTTTTTTGCGTGTGTATGTATGTCTTGTTTAGTATGCAACGCGTCGTTTTGGTATTTTGTGGTTATTTTTTTTTATGTTGTTGGTTTTTGGTTTTATTTTTGTTTACGAGTTGCGCATAATAAATATAACAGCTGAACTATTTAGTCTTATGTATAGGTTTTGAAGTCCAATTTTCTCATCTTTTTAAAAAAAATCTTAATTTAAAACACCAATTTCACATTTTCACTATTTAAATTCATCCATTTACACGTCAAATTAAAATTCGTTTTTACAAAAAGTTATTTAGCTTGATTTATTTTGCAAATACATTATATAATTAATTTTGTAATAATATGAATTAGAATATCATCACAACAGTGAAATTTAAAATAGAAAATAATCGATGACTCTGAGTGGACATCGAACCTACAATCGTCGTGTCGTCGTCGTTGTCGAATTACAATAGAACTATTATATATTTTGAAGAACAAATTTTAGGTAAATTGTCGTACAGGCCTATAGATACGGGAGGGCGCGTAAGTGCAGGCCCTCTTTTATCTCTCGCCGCCGATACACGCAGTGCGCCCGCGCACTCATATTTATATGTATGTATTTTATCAATACTAAAACGCACACTCAAGCAAATCTTACTGTTAGTTACATTTTACAACTAAGTTCAATAATTAACCTTAAAATCGAACTGACGTTTTATATACTTTATGTGTTATATTTACATATTAATTTTGGATGTGGCAACGAAGTTGTTAAAGAACTGAATATTTTTTGGTATTTTTTTCTCAAGATAAAAAAAATATTAACATTTTTAAATTTAAGAAAAAATATACGGTTCTTCATACTCCTTTATATTGCACTGCAATTTTGATAATTTACTATATTGATGTATAAATTATGTTATAATTAATCATTAAGCCTTTAACGAGATCACAAGCTTAAATCCATATTTATTAAAACCAGTTGAAATTTTCCAAGAAATTTGCTGTACCAATTGTAACGTGTGCTCCACTTTGGTACAGTCGCGTCGTGAGAAATATTCGAAATTAAACAGGCACTTTTACCCTAGCACAGTAAAAAAGAGGGTATTAAGTATTTTGTTAATTTTTATATCTATGGATGTGATGTAGACAGAGGCAACGTTGAAACATCAATATTTAGCGAATAATTTTCTTCATTTAGAATTAAAGCACCATGGCGTAGTGAGATAACGTCGCTCCTTGTCCTTACTCGCTTGAAAAAAAAATACTTTACTTGCTCTGATAGAATGAGTGCAGCGTTGAGTTGCGCGACTTAAAAGGTACTATATCGTATTTGAATGGAAAGAGCAGAACGGAGGCAACTTAATACAAAATTTTCTCTGCCAATCCAGCTTCACATAAGATGATGCGTAAAGTTAAATAAATTTAATAAACTAATTAAAGCATTCTATAAATAGTAATGATTATGAAACCAGATCCAGAAACCCGTTTTTCGATAAAATGCGAGAAAGAATGATTGACATTATAAATTGTTTAGGCTTTGCGTTATATTCCATACACGGATATTCTAACAGTCAACGTTCTGCACTTTAAAAAGTTATAAATTCTATAAGTAAGAGTAGTCCTATATGAATTAATTCTGTGGAAAACTAAATACTTTCCCTGGACTTATCCTGAATAGTTATGACTGAAGGTCAAATATCCGGCAGTACATCGTGTCAGCCATCCTGTGTCCGGTAGCCGTTCAGACAACTTTCCTTTGATTTGTGATATGGTACGTCTTCATAATATAATCAGCTTCACGCTATATCCCGCACACAGCAGGGTAGGCAGAGGGAATCTAGTGTTAAGACACTCCGTTCCCTACTTTCTATTCTGGAGGCATTGCGTGTTGAGTGGCAGAACTCAACGCCGCGTTTAACTTCGACACCAGAGCGAAAAAATGGAAATATAAATTTAAGTAAACATTTCATCTCCTCGAGTGGGGGTTGAACCCACAAACAGTCGGTTTTACAGTAACAGCTCGTGCCGCTGCGCCACGACTGGCCTCAATACATGTCTTCATACATTTATCAAAATATGCGAAGTAGGCAAAATTTAGGTTTAGCTTTAGCGTCAGAATACTCAAATATTTTTACCTATCTTTTAGCCTATCTAGCTTATATTCCTTATTATAATGTATCATACAGAGGCAAGTAATCAGAACAAAGCTCAGCGTTGGGTTCCGTCACTCAAGACGCAATGTCTTGAAAATTTGCCGGAAAGTCGGGAAGGCTTCCATCTGAATATGCCTCTATATGTAGTATACAGTGTGAAGCTACATAAAAAAAAATCAAAACGGGGCTGACTATATTTTAAATGTAAAATTTGACCAAGTGGATTTCAAACTCACATCCGTCACGTACAGTCAGAAAAGTGGAGCGCTCAAAGGAAAGCATAAATCTAATGCAAATTGCAATATTTTTATTAACTCTCGTAAAATAAAGTTTTCCAATAACCATTCATTATTTCTTAGTTTTATAATAACCATTTATAGTTTGTTCTAAATAAACTGTAATTGTGGAAAGTGACGTTGTAAATTATAAACGTTGATATCCGCTATAATCCATTCTGTTACAAGACCGCTTATCTTCGCGATAGCATTCAGCTCGATGTTTCCTGGTAGTCAAATTTCACAAACTCCAAACGGTAGTCCTAGCTGAATTAGGAAATGTATATCTTCTTGTGTTTTTTTTATATATACATTTTTTATGATGAGTTTAATAATTTTATTTTGCTAACCCCTTGTCACCGTGGTGGTGTGAGTTCAAATTACCCTAGGAAGCATATTTGAACTCATGTTAAGTATATACACATGCACTCATGTAGGCTGCCATACCCTGGCTTTGTCATGGCTTCGATTAGCAAACTGCAGTATTAAGTAACGCCAGGAGATATTCCTGTTTTGCCTTATATACGTCTATTTAATATGTAATATTGTAATAAAAAAATATTTTAGAAAGCCTTTGTTTATGTTGTTTTAAGAATTAGGTCGGGATTGATAAGTTGAGAGACAATTAATAAGAAAATATTAACTTTTCTGATAGAAAAAATATACATATCTATTAATTATCATTTTGTACCAATAATCAAACAGCACACGCACCACATGACCTAAGACATTTACACAAAATATAATCCTTGAAGTTAGCTAACTTAACTAAGTTTCGAGTCGGCCATAATTTTGGTAAAACGGCGTTTTGCTGACAGCGCAGTCCTGCGCCCACGCGCTGTCAGCCGGTGATAAGGATAGATAATTGCAAGATAGCCGCTCGCCTACCAGATGAGTAGAATTGATGTTTATTTAAAATTATCCATATTATATTAGTTGTGATATGATTTATTCTTAGGCAGGTGAAGGAACATATGAAAGAAAAAAGTTGCATTTTGAAATCAGTAATTTAACAGAAAATATACATTTTTTGAAAATTACCCAGGAAATATTTCGTTGGTATTTTTTATTCTAGCTTTACGCTGTATCCCTATGTAGCAAGGCAGGCAGAGGGAGACCCCTTTGGAGGAGTGTTAATACACTCCACTTTCCGCCAAATTCCAGTGGCATTGCGTGTTGAGAGGTGGATTTTGACATCGACATGAAAAAAATAAATACTGCATTTCGTTAAGTGGAAATCGAATCCACGACATGTTTTAGAATTATCTATTGATTACGGCACATCTTACAGCATTTACTATACTCGCCATAACGTTCAAGTATTTGATTATGCAAAATACAATAGAGCCACATATACAAGCTTTTGACGCGGTAGTTCCCGGTACAGCTACAGTATGCCGAGATCGATTCTGTACAGGTTATTTATTAACAAGTGGTCTGCGAAACCACATCGATTTGCATAAATACGACGTATTGTATTGGGTGAAGTGTGGTATCCGATGTTGGTGTGAATTGAGATTGTTTAGCTGCTTAGATAGATTTCTGCAAGTGCTGATCTATTGGAGTCGTACTGGGTGGGTGGGTTTGGTATTGTAAAATCAGCTTCACACTGTATACCGCACACAGCAGGCTAGGCAGAGGGAACCTAATGCTAAGACACACCGATCCCAACTTTCCGCCGAGTTCTGGAGGCATTGCGTGTTGAGTGGCGAAATTCAACGCCGCGTTTTGCCTCGATACCAGAGCGGAGAAAAGAAAATATAAATGTAAGTAAATATTTCACTTCCGTTAACAGTCACATTTCGTGCCCCTGCGCCACGACTGGCCTCAAATATTGTTTTTGTATTATAATATTAGGAATTGTGGCTGTCGTGGCAGGGGCGCAAGTGTGCGATTGGAAATGCGACGGTTTTGGGTTCGAGTACCACTTGGGGAAATTAAATATTTAATATTTTCAGTTCCTTCGGTAGCGAATCAAAGCGGGATATTGTTTAAGACACAGCGTTAAGCTACAAAAAAATGTAGGAATCCTTTAACCGGAAACAGAGTTGGCCATAGAATATCAGGATGTATTACTTGGACATTGTTTTATTTGGTCGCTTTTCGTGGTATAGTAGAACAGTTACTATGAGTTAAGCGATCATTTTCTTTTTCCTGGTACGACAAAACTCAAGACTAAGTCCTGTATTCAACACACAGTGTCAACTCTAAGTTCTCTGCGTATATGCCTCAAAGGTTTCTAGTTAACGGAAAATATTATTGACAATTCAAGTCCGATATGTTATCTGTACTATAAAAAAATATTAAATATGTTCATCTTTCCTTTTTATAAGCTTCACGCTGTATCCCGCACTTAGCAGGGCATGCAGAGGGAACCTAGTGTTAAGACACTCCGTTTCCTACTTTCCGCCCAGGTATTTTAGGGGTATTTCTCAGGAGGAACTCAACGTCGCGATTTGCCTCGACACCAAAGCAAAGACATGACACAAGCAAATAAATATTTCATTTCTTCGAACCCAAAACCAGTCGATTTTACAATCACACTTTGTGCCTCTACGCCACGACTGGCTTCAATATTTTATAATCTTTTATAAATGCAATAATTAAAATTTGCAATGATAATCTGTAAATAAATTATCTACACTGGTCCACTTCACGGGGCAAGGCAAGTTATCATACAGGTACGTGCCTATACCTGTAATAAGAGCAATGCGAGGGCGACGGTCACCCGCAACCCGCAACCGGACCACTTTCCTATCGGCACTCGCTCGGGTCACGTGAAAGTTTTAACTAATACAATGAAATTGTATTATTTGTATATGTTTTAAAGTGAATAAATAACATAAAAGCAACACGCCAGCTATATTGGGAATTTTAGCGAAGTTTTATATTTTACAAAATTAATTAAAAATTGTTGTTACATTTTTTATTTATCAGCTTCACGCTGTGTACGCACACAGCAGGGTAGGCAGAGGGAACTTAGTATTAAGACACTCCGATCCCCACTTTCTGGCGAATTTTGAAGGCATTGAGTGTTGAGTGGCAGAACTCAACACTGCGCTTCACCTCGACACCAGTGCGAAGAAATGGAAATATAAGTTTAAGTAAGCGGTCACACCTCGTGCCGCTGCGCTGCGCTGCGTACATATATATATAATATGTATATAAAACTTAGAAGATTTTTAAATGCCACATACGAGTTGAACTGTAATAATAATACAGATCTATTTTCACCTTGCAAATCCGCAGTAATTTCCGGCGGGAGCGACAAATGGCTTAGGCACAAACAAAACAATAATATCTAAAAAAAAAAACTTTCAATCGTAAGAGAAATGCAACGAAGTCATTAAAGCATATGCCATGTTTCGTACAGTATATTATAATTAGTTTTAAGTTTGTTGTGTGTAATTTAATTAAATGAAATTTCATATAAGATATTATAAAAAAAAAATAAGTTATATATTATTTATATTATTTTTTTGCTTTATTTGGATTATAATTTAATCTACTTACATAAATTTTACGACCCATATCTTCCGTCGATTGTTTAGTTGATTTTATCAATATAATTGATACATTTCCTATTTTACTTCTCTAGTAGCTACGAAGCTTTTAGCTCTAACTACGGTTATGAAAGCTCGATACTTTAACGAACAAGTTAATATGATAGCCTTAAAAGTAAGATAGTATTTCGTTGTTTCGTTATATGGCAATTATTATAAATAGACTGAGATTGTGCCGCAGTTGTGGTGTTCTTGGCTTAGCTGGATGGTAATGACTTCAAATACCATTCGGATTAATGGTTATCTTCTTCTATATTATAATATTTTCACTTATATATATATCACTTTTTTCGTGTGGCTTGTTATAACAAAGAACCAGAAAAAAGTAATTTAATATTTGCTCATTTAAAAAAATATAAAAAAAATCATAACAATAATGTGTTTTTTTTTTGTTTTTTTTTTATTATAACATCTGGAACATTTTAATCTGAATAAGAAGTAACAGTCCTGTTAACCTATATAAAATCATGAAATACCGCTTTAACTAAAGATTTTTAACGTTTTAGGCATTTTCCTTTTTTAATGATACATGAAAATAAAAAATCTAGATCCAGTTTTAATCTTTGCAACTTTAAATTCCTTGTTTTTAACTTAACCTTGAAAACATTAGAACTTGTATTCGCTTAGAAATTGTAATCTTACGTACTTCGGTCGGGACGATGAAGTAGCTGAGTGTGTCTGCCTGCCTGCCTGCCTGTTAGACCTATCTATAATTAGTATCGGCTGTAGTGATGGCCGATAGTGGTCCTGTTGTGGGAAAACACGGCTGATAATGCTAGGTATTTATGAGTTAACATATATATATATATACTCGTATTGGGCCAGCCGTGGCGCAGGGGCACAAAGTGTGACTGTAAAATCGACTGAATGTGGGTTTGTTCCTCACTCGAGGAAATGAAATATTTATTTACATTTATTTCATTTATTCGCTCTGGTGTCGAGGCAAAGCGCGGCGTTGAGCTCCGCCAGTCAACACACAATGACTCCAGAACTCGACGGAAAGTGGGGAACGCAGTTTTTCAACACTAAGTTCCCCCTGCCTACCCTGCTGAGCGCGGGATACAGCATGAAGCTGATTTTTTTTTTTTTTATATAAATAATTGTTTTTTTTTTACATTAACTTAAAGAGCTCTACAACAAGAATAAAAACTAATTTGTTAACTTAGATTATTGCTATCGCTTTCGTCTACCGGTCTTTAATATAGATTTGTAATTGCTCGATTATTACGGTTATGAGACCGTAATAACGTGTAAACGTTTATTATAATTAATTGTGGCCCATTTGCGTAGGAGTTTATAAATATCATTTATTACTACTACTAAATATTAGAGGCCAGTCGTGGCGCAGGGGTACAGGTGTGTGACTGTAAAACCGACTGGTTGTGGGTTCGAGCCTCACTCGAGGAGATGAAATGTTTACTTAAATTTATATTTCCATTTCTTCGCTTTGGTGTCGAGGGAAAGCGCAGCGTTGAGTTCTGCTACTCACAAAGTGGGGAACGGAGTTCCCTGCTGTGTGCGGGATACAGCGTGAAGCTGATTTTTATTAAACATATTTTCATCCCTTCATTCTGATCTGGTCATGGCAAAACGCATCTTTAAGTTCCGCCACTTAACACGCAATGCTTCCAAAATTCGAGCGTTCGACGATGGTAGCCACCACACAACACGCAATGCCTCAAAAAATTCGGCGGAAAGTGGAGAACGGAGTGTCTTAACACTAAATTCCCTCTGCCTACTCCGCTGTATACAGGAGATATAACGTTAAGCTGATTTATTTAATTTAATTTAGTAGTTGATAATTATGCCAAGTGTGAATCAACCTTTACTACATCCATACAATGATATCAACCAGTACTATTCTTTAGTTTCTATATATTTATTAAATTTCTATTCGCCATTATCATATAATTTCAATTTGCATACACTATATCGGTGAACGCGAACTTCATACATACATTAAAGGTAACTATCTGTGTATGATTAAA
The DNA here is from genome assembly GCA_013421005.1 of Heliconius erato x Heliconius himera. Classification (NCBI taxonomy): domain Eukaryota; kingdom Metazoa; phylum Arthropoda; class Insecta; order Lepidoptera; family Nymphalidae; genus Heliconius; species Heliconius erato x Heliconius himera. Next base: position 88,471 of record JAATLQ010038483.1, on the reverse strand, counting down.
CACACTCGACCCAGTTTTGCGGTTAAATGCAAATATTGTAATATGGTTAGTTGCCATCGTTGGAATATTATGTATCGGTTTTTTATATATTTTTATAAATAAAAGTCGTTATTAAATTTTAAGTTTGTCATTGTTAAATTTTTAGCTATAAACGTATTAATTTTTTTAATAATATTAATATAAATATTTTTTTCTTGATGTTGCAGATATAATATGTTTTTTTTGTTTCACAGTGTATTCTTCTGCTGATAACATCTAGGTTCATATGGCACGGTCAGCAGAGGGAACCTAATGTTAGCACACTCCGTTCTCCACTTTCTGACGAATTTTCCATAAATTTTCTGTTTAGTAGCGGAACTTAATGCCGTGACTTGGCCAGTTAACAAAGCGAGGAAAAATATTAAATATTTCGTTCCCACGAATAGGAGGAATCTAACCCAATAATCATTGTCTTAACAGTCAGGCGCTTATGCCACTGTGCCACGAGGGTCTCTCGACGAGGTATGTATTTTTAGATTTAATGGCAGAAAAATAAATAAATGGTTGATTTCAGTAAGAAATATTTTAATAGATAGTTCGTCAGAGTTGCTCTTAAATCTTTAGTATCAAATGTGCGATATACAATTGTGTATAAAATATATAATATTATGAATCTGTGTAGGTACATACATCACTTTAAAATATTAATTATCGATCACAGATAATCATTTGTTCACCTAGGGTGATCACAGGATCGACACTTAGGAAAGAAAAATACTTATTTAGAAAACGTATAAAAATTTGAACGTTTCGGGACTCGAAACCGCACCTCCTGGTTGATTTTTAGGAGGCTCGGGTTCGAGTCCCGCTACGTTAAAATTTTTATACATTTTCTAAATAAGTATTAATATACTCCAATCTCTAATATTACAAAAAATTAAAACTTATAAAATAATATCTATAGTATGTAATTTAAACAGTTTTAAGTACATCAGACACAAGAAGTCAGTCAGTTTTACTAAATTACCTACATCTAAGAAAACTTTCAACGTCCACGTAACTGGTTGCAAGAGGTTGTGGTTTTTTTTTATTTTTATTGTTGTCCACTCACCCGCATTACGTAACGTGGTTGCGATGACAATATAACTAGACGTGTTACTAAAGTGTAAGTTATCTTTACGTCACTATCGTATAAATGGAGTTTGTATTTTTGGTTTTAGTTTAACATTGTATTCTATTTAAATCAATAAATAATTAAGTTTGGTAGAGGGAACCTTTCGTTAAAACATACTGTGGGTTTAAAGGACCCTTTTTTACCCAACTGCGTGCCGAAACGGAGGTTGTTGCGTTTAACAGTCTACAACAACAGTACCTGTAATAGGCGTAATAATAAATTTATTACGCCTATTACAGGTAACAACATAAAAGAAACTGATACCAATAACCGAAATATTGTTTAAATTATAGTACTCTTAGTGTAAACTATAAAAGATATTTCAGCCTTTGTTAGAAATATCTTAAATGAGGTCAGCAAGCTTGCGAAAGTTTATTAATATTTACTACAATAAATACTCGTTGTAGTTGTTTGTAATTATTGTTTGTTGGAAATTATATGATCGATAACCTTTTATGTACGTATAAAAAATATTACTATTTTTGTAATTTCAAATTTATTCTATAGTGGTACAATCATTTTTTGAGGCCGTCGTGGCCGTCGTCGTGTATGTCGGGTATTGAACCTACAACCGTCGCGGAAATATTTTCTATTTCTCGCTCTGACCGCCATTTTACAATGTCTCGAAAATTGGGCGGTACGCAGAGAACAAAGTGCTTTAAACTATCTTCCCTTTGCCTACTCTGCTTCATGTGGGATATAGCGTGAAAAAAAAACAAAATAAAATCGCAACGTCGGACTGTAAGTAAGAATGGATGTTAAAATATAAGGATCAAAGAGTTTTTATTAAAAGAATTCGTTAAAAAGTATTTAAAGAATTTGTCTCTATAGTAAAGTAAAGTGTGACCGCAATTACTTGAGTCACCTACTATAATTTTGTACATGACTTGTATAAATGGCTGGTAGGGGATTAAGATATTCTTTTATTAATACAAAAACACTTATTTAGAAAATAGCATTCTCTCTTGCCAGACGATAATTCTTAGTAAATATCTTTGGGTAGCGGAAATTTGTAAAAATCTTCCTATAGAGATGCTAATAACATAAATAAGTTGTAACAAGCGTATAAAAATTTCGACGTAGCTTGATGAGAACGTATGGTTTAGTGGTCAGAGCGCCTGGTCGGTTTCCAGGAGGCGTGGGTTCGAGTCCTGCTACGTCCAAATTTTTATACGTTTTCTAAATAAGTAAGATATTCTTTTCCTTGCTCTCTGCCTAATTTTATAGAACAATATTCCCTCAAGTGGGAAGGGAACCCACAACTTCTCGTTTGCAATCAGACGCTGTGCCACTGCGCCACGACGGCCTCAACATAAATTCTAACACTTAAATTAAACAAGATACAAGAAAATTTACTACAAACGTTAATTCGTCCTTGCATACGCCCCGATTGAGATAGAAATATTTTAGCTGTTGAAATTCAATACAAACGAAAACTCATAATACCAGAGCGCGCTCGTGCCGCGGCATTGTAGAATTAAAAGCACATTTATTATCGCTTACCTAGAATTAGTTCTGTGTGTCTAAAATGTTGGTTCTGTAATTGAGTTTACTATTTGAAACAGCCGGATGTAAGTAAGTTTGTAGGGTGAACTGTCTGAGTGTGTTGATAAAGAAGTCGCGGATTCGATTCCAGCTGATTCGACTCTTGACTGTGCTTTTCGGTTGCGATATGTTTTAGGTATTTTTTTTATTTTTTACTTATAACAATCAGCTTCTCGCTGTATATGGCGAAATATGTAAACGGAAGGTTTTAACACCATAACGGTTCCCTTTCCCTACTCTGCTATATGAAAAAAAACATGGAGTTACTAAAAATATATTTATTGTTATGTATTAAAGGATATTCTTATAAATACTAATAAAGATCAATCATGATTTGACGATTATAATCATCGAAAATATGTAAAATAAATAGATTCCTTTTTTTATAATTGCAGTAATAACTTAATCATGCGTGTCTTTCATTGTAGTACGATACTGGAATGCATCGAAATTATTTGCAAAATTTCAAGTTACATAAAATATCAGAGTCAAGCAATAAATTATAATAAGTGTAATTTTAGCGGCGTGGTGTTGTTTCGTTGCGCACGCGCCGCTCCCGCCATCTTGTTTTATCTAGTGCCGTTGATCGCGGAAAAGCGCGCCAAGCACAACCTTCAACGACCTTCGCTCTCCGACCGACTGACCGAAACCATAAGGGCACAAGTGCACACCATTGTGTACCCTATTGTCTAAGCAAAATAAGAGAAATGTAATTCTATTTTACTATAAAACAAATGGGAGCTTAGGGCGTTTCATTACCATCGCACTGACCCCAGGTTCTCAACTACAAACACGGCACGATTAAATTAATAGGCAGAGCCAATAAATCGATCGTTGCCAACGTTTTAGTTTGTCACTTTTAACTTACATAATTTAAATAATATTATTGTGATTATTTATTAATGCAATAATATTAAATACCTATATTTATAAAGCCATAGATAATTGGATGTTTGGTCGGAATGTGGTCTGGGATAATTCGAAACACTGTGTTGTAAGGATCAACGGTAGCCGAGTAATGCCTTATTTGGAAGTTGATTTATATCACAGCTTAAATATTTCTGCCTCGTACTACAGAAATACTTAAGTCATGGGAATACGGTAGCTGTTACTAAAATGTTTTAAAATGGACTTTTTTTCAGTTTCACACTGTATCTGGCATGCAGCAGAATAGGCACATGAAGCCTAGTGTTAAGGCACTTCGTTTCCCACTTTCCGCCGAATTCTGGAGGCGTGGCGTGTTGGGTGGTGAACTCAAGGCCACGCTTTGCCTTGACACTAGAGCAAACAAGATGGAAATATTAAATATTTCATTTCTTCGAATAGGAATCGCACCCACAACATGTCTGGTGCAAGTGGAGAACAATGAAATCTATCTTATTGTTCTCTCTATCTTGCGCATGATGGGAAGAATGAAGATTAAGAAAAATATTTTACTTATTATTAAAACGCATAATAATTTCAGCTTGACTTTTTACATGTAAGTTTATATGACATCGAGGCCGGTCGTGGCGCAGCGGCACGAGGTGTGACTGCAAAACCGACTGGTTGTGGGTTCGATCCCCACTCGAGGAGATTAAATATTTACTTAAATTTATATTTCCATTTCTTCGCTCTGGTGTCGAGGTTAAGCGCGGCGTTGAGTTCTGCCACTCAACACGCAGTGCCTCCAGAATTCGGCAGAAAGTGGGGAACGGAGTGTCTTAACACTAGATTCCCTCTGCCTACCCTGCAGTGTGCGGGATACAGCGTGAAGCTATTTTTTTTTTTTATTATAAGACATGGAGTAATAAACATTTTACAATTATTTTTCTATTCGTTCAGTTTTAATACAAGATTTCCGCAGCCCGCTACTGATTTACTGATAACTGCTACAGCAATTCCCTGCTGTCGGCACAAGTGGTTATTACATGAGCTGGTTTTCGCGTGCGTACTGCCTACTACGTATGTACGAGTATATCATCTATTGTAGGTGCAAGTTATTAATGTTTATAGGAGACTAGCTTTTGCTGCGGTTTCGCCACTGTGGTCAAATGGAAAAAATTGGAGTTTTTAATGAGATATTTAAATGAAATCGAGGAAACCATCGTCGTTATGTAACATATGGCTCTAGGCTATAAACTTCATAAATAAATGGACTATTCAACACAAAAATTATTTGATAATTTGAACTAGTAGTTCCTGAGACTAACACGTTCTACGAAACACACTCTTCACTGTTGTAATATTAGTATATGTAAATAGTACAGAACATGTTTTCGTGATAATTCTCCAGCATTATTCACTGGCTGTCATTGAAAAGGTTCCTTTTTCTATTTATTTTTCGTTTCGACCTGAAAAAATAATAAAAAATAATGACATTAGAGGAATTCATAAAAATTTGATTTAATAACAAAGTTAATTAAATTGATGTCCCAGTATTTACCTTTCCTCCAAATTATTCTTCTTATATTGTCAATTGGTTATAAAAAAAAATTACATAACATATCATGCATAAGGTAACACTTTCGTAATCGTTGATAAAATAATTTTCACTATAGTCTCTTTCTGATTATAGTCTCTTCAAAGTGTACATTTTTATTCCTGCAACGGCCAAGGAGAGCAGGGAAAAGCCATCTAGTCTATCCAAAGTTTATGATAGCAATGTAAGCTTAAGCTTGAAAATAAAACCATAAGTTAAGCAGTAATTGTTGTTTAAACCGATTAACATAATTCCAGTAGCGATTTATCCGCCATGTATCTTTTAAGTATTTAAGTCCGCGTCTCTTTGATGCTTATCAATGTATTCTAACTACTGCGCTATCTCGTATAGTTGATATAAAAAAAAAATATGAAAAATATGTTCGCAATGTATGGACCAAATAAGACAATGTGTGTATTATACCGTCTAGATATGCGCTTTTGCATTTTTGATTATTTGAAGAATGTTAAATATTGTATTAGGCATACCTAATATAAATGATTTTAAGCTTTTGTCATAAAAATATTTAAATTACTATTTTTTTTAAATTTAAATACTAAACTAAACGATTACAGGAACGATTTTATTTTTGTAATATGTGAATAAGTATTACAGTATTTTCTTTACAGTTTTACATTTTCTTCCGTTTAGATTACAAGTATCTAATGTATAGCAATTTCTAGACATTCTGTGTTGAGTTACGGAATTGAAATTTAAAAGCCGTCCAAATTCAAGACAGACGACCTCGTGTAATCATAAAAATTTGAACGTAGCGGGACCCGAACCCGCGCCTCCTGGAAACCTACCAGGTGCTCTGACCACTAAGCTTAGTGGTCAGAGTACCTGGTCTTCTATTATATTTTTCTTTCCCAATTCCCTCTTTATTGGTATTTTCCTTTCCCAAGTGTGGAATAAAATAACACTTTAAAAAAATGTTTAAAACATAACAAATATATTTTTAAATCAAAATTTAAAAACAATTACAACCCAACAGGTAGATGCTAGGCTAATAAATTATAATTTTTGATTAGGCAACCGCTACGCGATAGCAGTACGGTCGGTGTTCCGATGCAGATAGCCGAGTACGTACGTACGTACAGCGATTGTCCCATCCGCGCGCGCGCCATTGTGCCAGTGGGAACACGGCCTTAATTGCGAGCCTGAATAAATTAAACAGAATGTATGTATATCGTATACGGCTTGCTGTTACGGCGATCTACGAAACGTTGGTGTGGTATTTTAGTTTTGGGTTATAAAGTATTTTTCTTTTGCTTAGGATTTTCTTGTGTTCGATAAAGGAAAAGCTTTGGTGTTAAGTGTTTAAGAAAATGCGTTTTTTTTCTTAATCTCTTTAATAAAAGTTGAGGGCATCGTGGCGTAGGGGCACAAGCGTGCAACCGTAAACGAGACGGTTGTGTGTTCGATTTCAATTTCCACACAGGGAATTGAAATATTTTATAATAAAATTTCTTTACTTAGATGACTAGGCAAAGGGCGGCGTTGAATTCCGCCACTCAACACGCAATGCCTCGAGAATTCAGCGAAAATTAGAGACCGGAAGCATCTTAATACGAAAATGATTTAACATTGAGTCTCAGATTTTCTCTGTCTACCCACCTATGTACGGGATACAGCGTGAAGCTAAATAATAATAATAATAAAAGTTAAACAAACAAAATACAATTGCATGTCAAAGGAACAATGCACTCGTTATATCTATATTAGAGCTGTTAGTAGATTATATTTTTGTCATTATCAAGTCTATATCAAAATAAATTAGCCGCGGTTGTCATTGTGTCGACACAAAATTGAAATGATTTATATGATAACGCTTATCAACGTTGCGAAAAAATCTAGTTAAAAGATTTATCTCGTAATAATATAAGTAATTGGGTTTAAGTTTAAATTGATTGCTTGACTTTTATTTATCTTTTTTTTTTGTTTCATGCAAGCAGTGAGCCTGGGAACGTTTTTTTTAACATACTCCGTTCTCATTAGGATATTTCCGTTCACCAGTTTCCGCAAAAATTTCGAGACACTTCCTCTTACCAGATCGAAAATCTTTTCTTTTACGTATTATTTGTAACATTTGGGCAAAAAATACTAAATACTACTTTAATGTTTATAATTTACAACATAAAGATTTGAATCTTTTAAAAAATTTGGCTGCCGTATTAATCACAAATTCGAAGATACTGAACTAACTTGATCGATAAACCCAATGGTAACCCAGATATTTATAAAATTTAGATATAATGACGAAGGAAATAAAGCGACACTATATTTCTCTTTTATTCTTTAAAAAAACTTTAAATAATAATATTTAAATATACTAAACTTCTACATACTCTATATTTAGAAATTTTATATTTTATATCAAATTAAATAAAATGTTCACATATTATGGCACGTCGATCGTAGTACTCTCTCTTCCTAGCTTGATGTTGAATTTTGCGCATGGCTTATAGTTATCGCATGTTCAAGTTGTTTGTTAATTGAAATGCGTGTAAATACTTCTGGCATTCACAAGGGCTTATGAAACCACTATTATAATAGTCTAGAGTAACAGTATTCATATTTATCCATAATCTATATAACCTAAATAATATTTAAAGGTAGTAAATCTTACTTCTGCCAGCTTAAAATTTACTAAATGACAGTTTTTTATTATCATTTTTATTTTTAAGAGCTTATTCTTATTAGGGATTGATTTCCAATTTATATGTAATATACTATACTAGGCTTCGCGTTTTTCTTAAGTTTATTAAATAGCCTATGTCTTACAGATCAAGTCATGTCCACCGCCTTAAATTAGTCCATATTACATAAACTGTCAACAACAGCACGAATATAAGTAAAAACGTCGAGCAACAAAAGATCCCCGATCGGCCACGCACCGCCTCGTATGGCCGATAATCAATCTAGTTTCACATCTGATTAGGTGCAAATTACAATACAAATAGATCAGTCACGATTTTCCACAACACCATATATAAGAGATTGAGGACTACTTCATTCTGTTTGAAAATTGTCTGTAAATATCGCTTAGTAAGGATTATTTTCTTTTATTTCCATTTGGACGTGAGCTGTTCTGGTAATTGATCAGCAGTTTCCATAAAAGGGCTTCACTAGTTGATTGTCAGTCAAAAGATATGTATCTTTGAAATTTACATTTTTAAGTCTAATTGCATTTAACATTAGTTGTCGGTTACGACGTTTCGGCTCCAAGGCTGTGAGTGACAAAGTCTTTGCACTTGCGTCAAGGTGACATAGGATGTTAATATGTATTGTGCTGGTGCTAAAAACTCGTGACCTTACGTTGTATAAAGTTCACTAATATGCATTTGGCACGATCCACGTATGTGCGGTCGTGTTTGCTTTACGTAATCGTGGTACGGATATGCGAAATTACATGTTTTATGTCATAAATATTGTTGTGTGTTTCGTTTATTTTTGTTTGTTATTTTTTTTTATTTGTTGTAATTGCCTTTTTAATTAGTGATATATTTTATAGATATATTTTTTCAAATTTTCTTTGAATAGATAAATGATGGTTATATAGACTTGATTTCATAATTATTATCTATAGTAATCAAACACGTGTCCGCATCGACTACCGACCGACACAAAACAATAACAAGCGAAATGAATGTCTTATAAGATAATACATTTTCCTGCACAACCCTAAAAGAACAAAAGTAACAAGTTGCGGGGGCACAACAGGTAGGCAGCGGGCAAACACGCGCGCGTGACTTGTGACCGTACTCGCACAGTGCCTGTGAAGTCTGTGAACACTACGCGAGCACGCACACACGCGTGCCGCAATAAATCTGCCTAACGCGGGCGAAGTGGTCCACTCACACAGCGCCACTATTGAGTCACTTCCACCGTGCACGCGGGTCGGGGAGTCGGGGCCCGAGTGACACCGCACTGTTGCATTCTCACCTGTCGAGTAGCGAGCAGCGAGTAGCGAGCGACCACTGCCGACTTGCCGAGTGTGAGTGCCCACTGTACCCACTGCCGCCTGTGAATGTGTTCTCGGTTCAGTCGCGCCGACTGTTTCGCGCGTTGTGGCTGTCTGTATGTCTGACCCACGCTCACTCCCCTATCTAAGGAACACGTGTGTCGAAACGGTGAAGTGGGTAGACCATTGACGTTTTTTTTTGGTTTATTTTTTTTGTGATTCGTAGAGAATTTGGTGATCACGCTGTTTCGATCGGAAAGAGTGCGGAACCTTTCAGTGGAGGAGTTTGTTTGGATATACCTGAAAGGTAGGTGTGCAATTTTTCCACTGAATTCGGTCCAAGTTTTATTACATTCGTTCGTCGCAGATATGATCTTTCAGTATGGAGTAATGTAAATATTATAAATCAATTGTTTTATAGGACAGAGAGAATTAGAATACGTTTCTAAATTAATTGTAAACAAACAGTTTTTCTTGATCTCGTAGGTAACAGGTTTATCAAATCTATTATAATATACGAAGTATTTTTTGTAACTATATAATTTTTATTATACATTTTCCTTACACAACAAAATTAAACCTTATCTAATATATTTTGTGAGAAGTATATAGTTTAATCACTTTTTGAAATTTTCTCAATAATAACAATGGCTATATAAACTTTGTTTACATACAAATATTATATGATTTATTTGAATATAGTTTTTTTCCTATAGCAAACTTTATTACAAGCAAATAACATTCATTATTAACAGTAGACGTGACCTTTGATACGCCCATTTGAGCCACTGCATATTGAATATAATTAAAATTGTAATAACAGAATATATATTATGACTGGCAGTAAATAAAACTTCATATAAAACTAATATTTGACTTGACTTGTATAATTTTCTTGTATATTCTTTTTGTTTGTTATAAAATTTGATAATATTTTACGTTTTTTATATGTTATATAACTAATACATAGTAAAAAGACAACCTTCTTAGTGTGTATATATATAGGTTTCTTTTATATGATTTACAATATATCTTACTTGATGTTATTGTTTTAATAATAATAAAAGATTTTAGAATTCATTATAATTATAATACAAAATATGTATATGCATTTAAATATATTTTTTTTTCGAGAAATATACCTTTTTTAACTTCAAAAAATCCCTGGTCAAAATGGGCTTTTCAGTTCTTGCGTATTCCTTCGTTGATTCCTATTTACATATGTTATTTACTCTAAGTATTCATGGTACGTCCAGTTAATATAGTATAATAAACATATAGATCAATGGATATAACAAAATATCAATTATTCTATATTAGATAATATATGTTTTTATCTTTACTAATAAAGAGGAAGAGTTTGTTTAAACGCTAAGATCTCTGGAACTACTGGTCGAATTTTCATTTGTTTTGAATGAAAGCTGCATTTCCCGGGAGTGCTGTAGGCTATATAACATCAGAGTGTAATTCTTAGTTAGATTTAAATAACGAAATAAGGATAATAATGACCGTCATCAAATTCTATATTTTATAAATAAACCACAATAAGACATTTTGTGATAAAAAATTATTGAACTTTCCAAGGTGATATTTCACCGTTTTTTATTTGATGAAAATATTGAAATTTACGAGTGAAAGATATTTCATCATCAAGGAAATTTTAAAAAGATAATCTTTGAATTTTATAATATGTAATTTAGACGTATCATTTTCGAGAAAATGTAAAATGAAAGTTTTAGCCGGCCGCAAGCCTAGGCTCGAGTTCCGCGGGGTGCGCCCTTGCCGCCAATGACATCCTCGCATGCAGCCACGTATTACTTGCACTTTCTTAAATTTATGAAATAAGTTTTTCATAATTGAATGTATAAATTGTATAGTCCATCTGTTGATAAATGCAACACAATAAAATAATTATAGGTGGTATGCGGGCGAAGCCGCAAATGGGTACTAGTCTTTTATATAATGGGTTTCATAATATTTTACTATTATTTTTTTTTCATTTTTAATGATTCATGAATGTCAGTACTACAAATAGTTAGGTTTTATTTTTATTAGAGGTGACAAAAGTTATTTCTGTCATACATAAAAACACTATACATGAACAGGTGACAGATATTTATTATTGTTTATATAAACAAATTTTAATGTATATTTTACAAATTAAACTTATTATTTAATGAAATGCTTATTATATTATTAGGTAATCTTCCGTCTGTTTTGTCTAAGTCTAAGGGTGGTAAGAGAAAGCCTAATGATACTCAACTTTCTCTGGCAATGAAGGAAAGTGTAGGTATTTCTAATAAATACTTCTCACTGATAGATTATAAAATTTATGTAACAGAGTGTGTATCACAGGTGTAGTCAGCATTTTCTATTAATATGATATATTACGCGGCGTTTAATTCCGCCACTCAAACCGCCTTGCCTCGGAAATTCGTTGTCGGATAGTGGGGAACGGAGTGTCTTAGCAGGTCCCATCTGCTTATACCCTGCTGAAAAAAAAAGAATTTCTTTATGTAAATATTTTTGAATGAACTTAGAATATAATTGTTACAATTGTAGAATTTTTGTCGTTGATTCTCACTAGATGGCATTTATTAATTTCATTTCTTCGCTCTGGTAACGAGAGTTAGTGCAAACTGTATTGCGTGTTGAGTGCCGCCAAAAAACAATCTCAAAATTATTTGAAAAGTAGGGAACAGTGTCTTAGCACAAGTTTCCCTCTGCTCTATGGCGAGATTTTTAAAATAAGTAAAATCTAAAATTTATTATACATAAAGATACTACAACAGATTAAAAGCATGCATCTCAGTCAAATATTGCCTTCCTTCTCCGCCCCCTTGCATTAAAATTGTATTTTTATACCAAAAACTACAAAATGTTAAAGAGATCATCTTAACTTTTTATTGTTAAGTAAGCGGCTATTCTTGTTCTTAAAAGAACTTCCAAAAATTCTCCCAAATACAAAAAATACATTATTTATATAAATATGTAAATGTACATTTCGATTCTATTGCTGAATTTGCTGACCCAGTTGAAAGCAAGGTCAAAGCGATTGTATTTACCAAAAAAGAAGTAAAATAAGTAACTAAAAAGTTTTTTTACAAATGATAACTTTAATATTTTAAATATTTTTTTCGAATAGTTACACTTATTATAGACTTATAATCTTGAATACTTTTGATAATAAAAATTACCTGAGCGCTCTCTAATATAATTTCTTTTTATTAATATATGTTTAATTATTTCAAATATTTTTCCGCTCTGATAAAACCAACGCGGCGTTGAGTTTCACCACTCAACACGCTCAATGTATTCAATGTTTCGAATCTAGACAGAAATTAAGGAGACGGAGTGTCTTAACACTAGATTCTCGATTAACCAATCTTATACGAGAAAAACAAACGTAAAACTTTTCTTTTTTACAATCTTACACTATCTTCCTATGCATATTATATTATTATCGGGTTTTTCCCGTTATTAGAATCTCTCAAATTATAAAAAAATAAATAAAAAATAACTCGAGCACACAAAAATACACACATGGATTGTGTACAATTACGTACGCGCGTCATCGATACCGATTACATTTGTATAATTGCATGTAATTGGGGACATTAGTGCATTAGCTCCTGTCGTGACGTCGGTGTGTGAGCGGCGATTAGGTGCCTCGTTACGGTTGAGATTTTTTTTCTATAACTTCTTTTTTTTTTGTTAATTTAATTTTTTTTTTTGAGGCCAGTCCTGGTGCAGCGGCACAAATGTGACTGTAAAACCGACTGGTTGTGGGTTCGATCGCCACTCGAGGAGATGGAATATTTACTTAAATTTATATTTCCATTTCTTCGCTCTGGTGTCGAGGTAAAGCGCGGCGTTGAGTCCTGCCACTCAACACGCAATTCCTCCAGAATTCGGTTGAAAGTGGGGAACGGAGTGTCTGAATACTAAGTTCCCTCTGCCTACCCTGCTGTGTGCGGGATATAGCGTGAAGCTGATTTAATTTTGATTTTAACTTGTATTTCCATTTCTTCGCTCTGGTGTCGAGGTAAAACGCGGCGTTGAGTCCTGCCACTCAACACGCAATTCCTCCAGAGTTCGGCAGAAAGTGGGGAACGGAGTGTCTTAACACTAGGTTACCTCTGCCTACCCTGCTGTGTGCGGAATACAGCGTGAAGCTGATTTTTTGAAATATTTTTTTTGTAAATAATTTGGATTTGTTTGGTTTTTTTTTGGTTATGCATCTTTATTTTATTTATGGTGTAGGCTCAGTCTGTGATAATTTTGTATAATTAAAATTGATGTAGTTACTTTTTGTCGTGATTGTTTTTTATATATTTTTTTCACTATTACGTATAGAAAATGCCCCTCTTTTTTCACTTGATCATCATTTAAATATTAATTTACCTAGAGTAAGAATCGAATCTAAAACCATGTCGTTTTATTTAAAAACTTACTTAGTATATATATTATTATAATTGCATATATTAGTATATTTTTATTAATTATAGATATTTATAACAAATTAAAATAGGTTTTTAAGAAAGATTTTAAAAGTGTTACCTGAACTAATTGTCTCATCCGGCTTCCGGAGTTTTGTTTTTTATTTTTATTGTACTGAAGCTCAATGAGCGATTATCAGAAATAATAGTATATTACGATTATTAGAAACCTTTCCTGCACTTGTCCTAGTATAGTCTAAAAACATTTTTCCATGTAAGTTTATTTTGCAAAATTATTGAAAATTTTTGAATGATATTGCTCTAAACTTGTACAGACAAGAAACTCGCTTTTGGTCAATTGTTCTTCTTATCTATTAAATATGAAAATTAAACTAACTTTTATAGCCAAAACATTACATACTATCATTATATACATCATTCATAAAAAAATATACATTTTATTAAAGCGTTTAAAATAAACATATTGAGAGGGCCAGTCGTAGCGTATGGGCATTAAGCATGTAACGTCAAATGCGACTTGTTGTAAGTTCGATTCCCACTAAAGAAATAAAATATTTAATATTTTCATTTTCTTGTTCTGGCGTCGCGGCAAAGCGCAGCGTTGAGTTCCGCCACTCAAAACACAATACCTCCAGGATGCAGCGGAAAGTGGGGACCGGAATGTCTCAACACTAGGCCCTTTGCCTATCCTGCTACATATGGGATACGATCTGAAGCTGAAAAAAAATATTTGAGAAGAAACGGTCATCAAATATGATATTTTTTTCGCATAGGTACAAGTGCATACGCAATAATGTAAATAACTCACTGGCAGCCGCTCGTTGCGGGTTGCGCTCGTGTGCTCGTGTTGCAGCCGGTTCTACTATGAAAATATTTGACATGTTACTTTGGGTCACGGACAAGGGATGTTGATGTTAGAATTAGTTTTTTTTTTAAATTAATATGGGTTTAAATCAAGTAAATAAAATAAATCAGCTTCACGCTGTATCCCGCATACATATACAGCAGGGTAGGCAGAGGGAACCTAGTGTTAAGACACTCTGTTGCCCACTTTCCGCTGAATTCTGGATGCATTGCGAACTCAACGCCGCGCTTTGCCTCGACACCAGAGCGAAGAAATGGAAATATAAATTTAAGTAAATATTTCATTTCCTCGAGTGGGGATCGAACCCACAACCAGTCGCGTTTACAGTCACACTTTGTGCCGCTGCACGACCGGCCTCAATAATATGGGTTTACTTGTAGTATAATTCTTATAAGATAACTTACGAACTAACTTATTTTGATGCATGTACATCGTCTGTGGTATGGTTGACTGATCACGATGATTGACAGCTTCGAATCACACTCACTGTATAATAATTTTTATAACATAATTTGGCTGGGTTGCTTGGTTGAGTAAACGTGGCGTTGGGTTCTACTAAAACAGGATATAGAAGTAGAAGAGTGAGGAGGAGCCCCGCAAAGAGCGAGAGAGGATTAAAGATGTAAAATTATTAAAATGTAATAGATAGGTATAGTAGGTACGTAGCTACTGGCCAATAACTATGTTAATTACCATAATATATTAATAAGGTAAATTATATGTAAAAATGTTTTAATAATTGGTATTTTGACGATATGCATAACATATAAACCTAGGTTCGCACAAAATGCGAGTATTAAATTTTGATACTATTACTGACCTACATGAAACAGAAGGTCGAGGCGATTCTGTTTGAAGCCCAAAATAGCAAAATTATTTCAAAGTTTATGATAAATATTAATTTGCGCACATTTTTTATTTTTAGTATAAAACAAAATTTGCAGAAATGTTTTTTTTAAGGTAATCTCTCTTTATCAGTTTTTTTTATGGAATATCAGCTTCACCTTCTTCCAGCGTAGCGGTGTAGACAAAAAGAAGATAGTATACTCTTTTTCCCTATCGTCAACGCAATTTTCAAAACATTATACGTTTAGTGGCAAACTAAATGTCACGGTTTGTCTCTCACAAGGGGAAAATGAAAATAATTTAAACAATTACAATCTTTTAAACATTTTTAAAGTGTTAATCCACACTTAGGAGAGAAAAATACTTATTTAGAAAACGTATAAAAATTTTAACGTAGCGGGACTCCAGGAGGCGCAGGTTCAAGTCCCGCTACGTTCTAATTTTTATACGTTTTCTAAATAAGTAATTACAATCTCAATCAATTATTTATCAGTATCAGTTTATTGGAAATATTTTTTGAAGATCAAGACTTTCGTGAAAATTAATAAACAGTCGAATGGTTTTCCATTCGTCGAACTTTTTTTATCAGTAGAAAATGCTTTCCACGTAATTGTATTTAATTCCATTGCTTTTGACACGATACAGTCTAAATATTGCAATCCAACACTTTCTTACACTGTACAACTTCATTATACAAAAATTAAGTTTTTCTAAATGTTAATATTAATTCTATGTATTTTTATAGATGTATATTACTAGTGCAGAGGCCAGTCGTGGCTCAGGGGCACAAAGTGTCACTGTAAAATCAACTGTTTGTAGGTTTGATCCCCACTCGAGTAGATAAAATATTTATTTAAATTTATATTTCTTTTTTCATATTTATTCTTATTTAACACGCAATGCCACTAGAATTCGGCGGAAAGTGGGCAACGGAGTGTCTTAGCACTAGGTTCCCTCTGCTTACCCTGCTGTAATACAGCGTGAAGCTAATTTTCTGAAAGTCATATACAACTCTTAGTTATTTCCATTTGGTAAACCATTCATCTCAAACATGCGAGACTTGAACCCACTAGCGAGCGTGCGAACCGATCTTAACAGTTAAAAATTCCAAAGAAGTACTCTTAAACAAGCGCAATTCCATCTTAAATAGTTCAATATCAGCTTGACACATGCCTTTTGTACACACGTGGTCAATAAAACAAAGCCTTTCGCATGAGATGCACGCGCCACGCCGCGCACGATATGTAAAACGAAACATTCCACGGGTCGAGGGAATAGTGTTGCCCGATTATTTTATAATATATGAAAATATCGTTAATTATATATATATGTTATAGGAAAATAAATAATTGTCGTCGATATTTAGTGAATGATTTATGTAAGAGGTTTAATTTAATTTATATACGATATGTATATATGTATGTATGTATGTATCTACATAATATTTCCGTAGTCGCGTAATCGGCGGAAACAAAGAGATATTTTTGATTTAATTACAGATACAGTCGAAGTTTACCTGTAATTATGAATTTTGGCTATGAAAAAATATATATATTACCTTACTAAGCTAGTAAATGAGCTTGATCTATAAAAGAGATAAACTTTAATGAAAATAAATATTTAATGCTATAGTAAACTGTGGTCGTCGCCCAGGAAGTCATCAAATGACACCTGAAAATCGAGAGCTCTCGTTAAATTCGATACATCTGGCCACACTAGGTGGACGCGACCTCGGGGACCCACTCTGTACGCTGCGCACGCGCATCGGCATCCGCATAACCTTAAGCGACATCGCTTGCACTCTGCCGTGACTGACAGTAAGTATATATGCGTGGCTGTATAAGTCTTTCATTTGCATGTACGAAAACAATGAAAAGCTGCCAATTTTTTTTTATTGAAGAATTAGTGAAACGTTAAAATCCGAAAATAGTTATTATGAATAATATTTTATCTTATTTCGTATACATAACGATGCTATTCATGGCTCATATAACAATTGAAATTTACAAAAAAACTAACTCGAATCCAAAAGAATCAGTAAAAACCGATGAACCTGTCGATTGGTCTAAATAAAAATAAAAGCATTATGTAATTTGAGATCACGAATGCGTTTTTTGCTGGTCGTTCCACGCGGCGGGGCAGGGTCGCGACCGACGACCACGCCGACCACGGCGACCGCACTACGTGACAAACTGCTGGGAACGTGATGGTTTCCTAGTTCATCTTTAATGGGGATCGTGGGTAATGAGGATACATGCTAAATAGCTTTGGAAATGCAAAGTTGCCTGCTGGAAAATAAATATATTTAAATTGGTTTTACTTTACGGTGAATATATTTTTTTGCGTTGAGAACCGTTCAAGTGACAAAATTATTTAGGAAAAACGACTAAACGATGATTGATATAAGGTGTTAGAGTTCCCGCTACTATAAGGTGGTCCAACAAAATGATATAAATAAAATAATATTTGCCATCAAAATAATACCATCTGACAGGAGATGAGGAGTGTGTCTGTGGTCCGAACTCGCGTTTAATATTTTGTGATTTTTGACAGCTACAACACATTATTTATGTATTTATCAAGTCAAATGCAAAGCGGTGGAGTCACGTCGTGCATAAAATTGACAGTGATCGCGATCTCGCATTTCCATTGAGATGTGTCCGTTAAGTACAAAGCTGACAGCTGCGCATTTATAATGGTTTATTACTATGCCTGATGGCGACATCGTTCGGAGGCTCCAAACTGAGCCCTGGAGCCCTTCCTCGTCGTATCTCAGTCCTTTTAGACATTAAAAAACTATTCTAATCTTGTTTTTTTTTTATTATAAAAAGTGCTTATTCTTTAAACACTTTCAATTTTATAGCGTCAAGTGTAAAAAATGTAACGTTTAAAAACTCAACGCTTTGACAAATTCCATTGGATAACGATACAATTTAATTTATAGGGACAACTGGTTTATGGCCACATTTTTCCACTTCGACAGGTGTCGGTCACGTTGATGCCTCACGCACAAATACCACAACCACCACATACATACAGATCAGCGGACACTAAGGAATAATATTTTGAATATTTTTTACCATTTCAGGAATATGATATTGCTGGGTAGGTACTACTATAGGAAACCTCTTTTTTCGAATTATGCATTTTTATACCTAAATACATATGTTTTGACTGAGTTATATTTTAAAATTCTGCAATGTTATAAATTATGCATACCGATTTTGAGCAATTTAATGTCATGCTTGCAGTAACTACATATTTGTGCTCTCAGATAATTCGTGACCTGCAAAATATATGGTAATCTGTCACGCTTGACTTCCCTGTTTTTTATCTTTTTTTTTTTAATTAAAAATATTTAAAAAAAATAAATTAGCTTCACGCTATATCCCGCACACAGCAGGGTAGGCAGAGGGAACCTAGTGTTAAGACACTCCGTTCTCCACTTTCTGCCGAATTCTGGAGGCATTGCGTGTTGAGTGGCAGAACTCAACGCCGCACTTTGCCTTGAAACCGGAGCGAAGAAATTTAAGTAAATATTTCATCTCCTCGATAGGGATCGAACCCACAACCGTCGCGTTACAGTCACACCCTTGTGCCCCTGGGCCACGACGGCCTCTTTTTTTTATCTTTTTTTCATGTTTAAAAAACATTTTTCTCTTCCAAAATTGATTTACACTTGACATCAGCAGGTGCAGTGCACGTACAGCCATCACGACCAGCTCCAAGTGGTATTCCATTCAATGTTCTTTTGTCCCGTGAAGCAATTAGTCTCGGTTACAGGTGGATGGCGAATGTCTCGAGTCACGAACGCTGTAGGTTTTAGGGGTCCGTAAACAAAGCTGTTGTATGATATTAAACTGATTCTAAATTTGGAGTTAGGTTTGCATAGATGAAAAGAAAGATTACGAAAGATATGGCGGTTATATTTAACTTTAACCACTTTTATTATCATTTGTTCATATTCTTTAACTAGAGTGCTTGACATTTTACAGAAATATCATATTCCACGCACAATTATTATTGATTCATTCGAAATGCGATTCGCCCCGCATTCAAACACACGAAATACCATTCCGACCGACCTCCATATTAAGTTTTAAGTATATTGCTGATTAAAAAGTTATAAAAATTCTTAAATAAATACACAATATATTATTTTCGTTTTAACCTTTATTTGGAGCGATAATAGCGGTAGCAGTTTAAAAACATAATAATTAGCTCAAAAATATTGTTGGACAAAATTGCTTCCTGCAAAGACTGGTTCTGTCACATGATACCTTCACCGAGTCGAGATGAAGCCTTTTCACAGTCCCTCTTGACCGTCACGCTTTATACTTTTTACACAACAGTGCTCGAATTTCGTGTGCTCTTTGAACTGGTTTTAATCGAAACAGTGTAAAAAATCCCGTCAGACATACCTACAGATCGCGTGTTCCGGATCAGTGCTTTATGCTCTATTTTATTTTATTACTTAAATTCTTGGTGTTATTTTAAATTTAAAGGCTTCAACGCGGCGGTGGTGTTGCTTGTAGATGTTGTTTTAGGGAAAATAATAAAAATGTGAATAGTTTGATCGTCAGAACTTGTAAATCTGCTTTTATTTACAGTAGTTTCTTTTGTACTTATGTAAGTTTTTATATTGAAATAGGTTTGTTAAAGTTAGCTGTAAATAGCTGTTTACAATTTAACGCTATCTCATAAATTAGGTACACGTATTTTTGTAATTTCACGCATATAGCAGGGTGGGCAGAGAGAACATATTATTAAGACAGTTCTTCATAAGTTTTCCGCCCAAACTAGAGGCATGATATGTTAAGTAATGGAACTTAAAGCACCTCGCCTTAGTGATATAAAAGTAGGTACTTTGTCTCACTAAGACGAGGTGTTCGAATAATCGAGGTGTTCTAATAAATCGATTGGGGTTCGAACCCATATCTATCTCGTTTACAGTTGCACGATCGCTTGCTCTTTTATAACATATAATTTTTAAATTGCAAAACGGTCCGTCTATTCGACCTTACCTCTTTATTACTATGAACCGGCGCAAAATTCGATGACCTAAGGTCATGAAAAACTGGAGCGAAAGTAAAAATGAGTGGCGGAACTGCGACCGAAGCGAAGGTTGTAAACATCCAAAAATGGATGCAAGCACACCACATTACGCTTTGTGGAGCAAAGTTGCGTCAGTTGGAGCCGACGTACAAGGCCCCATGATAATTATAAAATGTATAATTTAATACATGGACCAATTAATTTAAACTGGAGCAGTCCGTATTTTTTCTTTTTCTTTGCAAAATCGTGTTCATATTTTATTTTGATTTCGAAGTTTCTGATTTTTATGCCCGAGCTGCGTTCGAGCTCGTTCGGTTTTGGTTCGGATCTAAGTACGCCCTGGATGTCATTTAATTAGCATAATTTTAAGGAGTTTGTATATAATTTGTATACGTATATTTTTTTCGTTATTGACATGAATATCTTAAAATGTATTTTTTTACAAGAATATCGGAAATGCCATTGTGGTGTTTTTGAAAGTACCTAATTTCGTGATAATTTTTAGTTTATATTTTTGGAGTGAAATGTAAATGAATTACTACGTATGCTTATTAGTTTCTTTTTCAGACTAAAGATATATGTACATAATCTCTCACGAATGTAACCAAAATAATTCTATCACAGCGCAGGGGCACAAAGTGTGACTGTAAAATCGACTGGTTGTGGTTTCAATCCCCACTCGAGGAAATTAAATATTTATTTACATTTATATTTTCATTTCCTCGCCCTAGTGTCGAAGCAAAAGGCGGCGTTGAGTTTCGCCATTCAACACGCAGTGCCTTCAGAACTCGGCGGAAAGTGGGGAACGGAGTATGTTAACACTAGGTTCGCTCTGCCTACCTATGTGCGGGATACAGCGTGAAGCTGATTTTTTTGATTTTTGATTTAATAATAAATTCTAAGGATCAAAAATTCTCTATTTGAGATTCCGCTTCTTATTCAACCTCACATTATACATACAAATTCACAACAGTGTTTTATTCGTAGTTCCTACTGGCGACCATTGTAGAAAGTATTTAAAAAGCGCAATTTCACGGGGACCTGACCGCCCAATTCTATTGTAAAACAAGTAATGACTGACAATTATACGCGATGCCGTGACATGTATGTGTTTGTACGTTTGACTTCATTATAATGTTGCACAACTGTTCCAAAGTAATCTCTCTCTGAAATATTTACTTAAATTTATATTTCTATTTCTTCGCTCTGGTATCGAGGTTAAGCGCGGCGTTGAGTTCTGCCACTCAAGACGAAATGCCTCCAGAATTCGGCAGTAAGTGGGGAACGGAGTGTCTTAACACTAGGTTCCCTCTGCCTACCCTGCTGTGTACGGGATACAGCGTGAAGCTGATTTCAAATATCTCTCTTTCTCTATTTTCCTGTTTAGAGAATTGAGTAGCCGTTGTCTATTATTTTGGCCTATTTCTATGTTTTTTAGTAGGATTTTCTTGTAAATAGCACTTGTTTTATGTTGATTGTTTTAGTTAGCTCTTTGCTTTATAGTTTTACTATTGAGGTGCAGTAACGACGTCATTGTTTACGACGATTGCTTGGTTCAATTCCATGTAATGTTTTGTATTCTAGCTCATAGACAAGTCGACTAATATTGGAGAATGAAATCATATTTCACGTTAGTGTGTAATTTTTTCTATAGGTAATGAAGAGAGAGAGAGAGAGAATGAGAAATATCAAATTTGATAGAAAAATTTAGTACAAAACAATTTGATTTATTTATTCTTATTTAAGTATATTAAAGTCGCTCTTATTTAAATCACCAGCATTTTAGGTGGATTAAAGGGTCATCGTGTGACACGGTATCGGTCATTCACTTCATAGGTCACGTCGAGGTCGGACGTGGCTGCTCCGAGTGATCAGAATGTTTATGTAATCATTTGCTTGCATCGCACAAAAATTCGTTTTTTCAGGTCGCTGTACTGTACTTTACGCGTTTCTCATAGGCGTTTGTATGAAACATTACGTTGTTCTTATGAAAATACAGACCCTAGAATAGTATATTATATTGTCTTTTTTTTTCTTGTATTTATTAAATGTTTATAAGTATATCAAACAGCGTTTTGCGAAAATGAAATTGGAGTAATTCGATAATATTTGTTTTTTTTTAATTTAAATTTACTTTGTAATTTGATTCATCTAATAGTGATACCGATGAAATGACTAACGATTCCATTTTATTATTCCAGATTAAAATACGTACGACCAATGACCAAACCAAACGATCCAATACTGTGCTGTGTTCTAAGATTTATAATAATTCCGCTAAAGAATGCATTATATAAAAAAATTGCCATCCGCATAGTCCAATATTAAAATAGTCCGTCTCCTACTTTCCTCCTAATTTTAGAGTTATTTAATATTGAGTGGTAAGACGTATCGCCGCGCTTTGTCTTGTTACTGGAACGAGAAAGTGAAATTAATTGATTCCTCAGAGAGGGATGGATCCCACAATCGTCGTGTTTACAGTCAGCCGATGTGCCACTACGCCACGTCTCTTAGCTTCAATTAAATACAGCATAAGGTGATATTTTACTGATGCGTTCCCCGTCTAATGTATGAGTTACAGAAAACTGTGAAGTAAGCTCATTTGTCTTAATAAGAAACGCAAGTCGATATCTCTCTCAGACATGAGAGTAAGTACGTATCTTCCGCGAAAGACTGGCTGCGACTAAATCACTTAAATTAATTTATTATTTATTTATTTAAGCTTCACGCTGTATCCCGCACACAGCAGGATAGGCAGAGGGAACCTAGTGTTAAGACACTCCGTTCCCCACTTTCTGCCGAATTCTGGAGGCATTGCGTGTTGAGTGGCAGAACTCAACGCCGCGCTTTGCCTCAACACCAGAGCGAAGAAATAGAAATATAAATTTAAGTAAATATTTCATCTCCTCGAGTGGGGATCGAACCCACAACCAGTCGATTTACAGTCACACTTTGTGCCGCTGCGCCACGACTGGCCTCAATTAATGCTTCATTAAATAAAAATATAATGTAAACAAATTATTATTTTCCACCGGTCACCACCACAGGACATAAAACTATAGGTTTATAGCGGTCTTGACGGCGAATATCTGGAGACGAGATGTGATGAATACATCTAGTACAATAGAATGGTTGACATTAAATAATTAAGTATTTGTATTTAAAATAAATAACATTATTGGTTTTCACATTTGCAAGGTTAATGCTTTTGGGACTTTCCGATGAGATCATAGTCTTTATGTGAACTTTTGTCACTGAGTTGTATATTACACCTACTGATATTTTGTATATGGGGATTCTTAGGCCCTTTTGTCTAGTAGAGCAGTATTTGACTTTGACAGTATTGCAGCGATGGTATTAGGTTCGATTCGCATACCGGTGAATAATTAACAATTAGATTTAAATTATTTCATTTTTTTCGCTTTGGTAAATAAAGCGCGGCGTTAAGTTCGATCACTCACCACAGAATGATTCAAATATTGTACGGAAAGTGGGAAATGGAGTGTCTAGGTTCCTTCTAAATATTCTGCTATTCGGAAAAAAGCGAGGAACCTTTTTTTCTCTCTTACTTTTAATAAACTAACCATTAGGGCGAGACTACTCAAACAAGAGAAAAAAATATTTGAAGATTTTCAAAACAACAAGACAAAACATCTCATTTCTTACATAATAAATTCGTTTGGCATATCTGGCAGAATTGATAAAAAATATAGATAGATATATAGTTAAATTTTATAAACTACCTGTTATATGCAACCAGCTTCTGCTAATCTTCCTGGCGGAAGACTTATGGGCCAGTGGCTCCTCAGCTCGCTCGAGGACCCCGTTAAGTGAAATCATGTATTTAAGTATTATTCATTTTTATTATAATTTTATGCATTTATACGAAACACCGTCGTCGCTGTTGGTGGCGTTATTAACATTTGTTATTTTGTCCATACATCTACTGTTTATGTCTGCAATTTGCTGCAGTTTGATTTGTATACCATTCATGTATGTGAACAGCGAAATGATTATCTCTAAGAAGTGGTGGTCCTGATCAGTAAATCAAAAATCAAGAATAATTAAATGAAATCGGGAAATTTATTTAGTATTATTAAAATCACTTTAATGATCAAATACGTTAAGCAAAATTACAATTCTCGTCATTAGAATTATAAATAACCGTAACATTATATCTGGCGGCAAGTTTGAGAACTAACTTGTCAATCCATCTAAGATCTATGTTAATTCACTAGAAGCTCTCTCTTGAACATCTCCTTAAAGATCTCCCGTTTTACCATTATTCGGAGTTGGAATTGAACCCACGACCTATCGGTTACAGGCACATGCCTATGCCCCTGCACCACGACTACACTCAAAATAATTTCGATCACGTCTTAAACAAATAAAAAATATCATCAGTTTCACGCTGTATCCCGCACACAGCAGGATATACAGAGGGAACCTAGTGTTAAGAAACTTCGTTCTCCACTTTCTACCAGATTCTAGAGGCTTTGCCTGTTGAGTGGCAGAACTCAATGCCACGCTTTGCCTTACTTTGCGATACCAGAGCGAAGAAATGGAAATATAAATTTAAGTAAATATTGCATCTCCTCGAGTGGGATCGAACCCACAACCAGCCGGTTTTACAGTCACACTTCGTGCCCCCGCGCCACGACTGGCCTATATTTTAAATAATTTTCTTCATTGTGTTCATAATTAATATGTTTTCAAATACGTATTTAATGTGTAGGTACCTACTAGTATTCTACTCTATTTTATACATATTTATTCACCACCACGCACCCATGGTGTGGAGCGAAACCCCCACATTCCACAGGTCTCGGACATCTGCGTGATGTGTTTACAAAACAGTCCGTAACGCGTCTCTTTGTGACCTTAGCGGAAACACTTGTTAGTATACCATTTGAGTTCACTTGAAACGGCAACATACTTATAGTAGTTGTTGACATACGAGATGAGAATGTGCACCGGCACAGTGTAAAGAGTAGCACAAAGTGAAATAATTTACTTATCATCTAATTGGATAAATATGTATGTTTCGATTACGGAACATGGACTACTGCAAAGTGTTCGAAACGTCGGGTTTTCCTAATTTTTTTAATACTTAATAATACGTTATTGATTTGGTTAAATAGTTTTGTTTTATCTTTTGTTTCCAACTTCTCGCTGTACGCATGTACCAGGGTAGACAAAGAAAGTCTAGTATTAAGACACTACGCTCCTAACTTCCACCGAATTCTGGAGGCATTGCGTGTTGAGTTGTGCAACTCAACGCCACGCTTTGCCTCTGCACTAG
Organism: Heliconius erato x Heliconius himera; assembly: GCA_013421005.1. Taxonomy (NCBI): domain Eukaryota; kingdom Metazoa; phylum Arthropoda; class Insecta; order Lepidoptera; family Nymphalidae; genus Heliconius; species Heliconius erato x Heliconius himera. The sequence continues at coordinate 62,820 of JAATLQ010038483.1, read as the reverse complement.
AGCAAGGAAATGAAAATATTAAATATTTAATTTTCTCAAATAGGAATTGAACCTACTATCTATCGCGTTACAGTCAGTCGCTTTTACCCCTGCGCCACAACTTGCCTGACTTTTGATCTTATTATCTTTGAATTGAATCGCATAGAGCTTACAGTGTAAAAGAACTCTATGTTATTTTGCAGCAAGTTAGCGGTTACGCACGAATCATAAATTTTCCTGTGATTATGTCTCTATCTGTACATTTTTCCTTGTTGTTCATAGCAATAACAGTATTATTGTTTTTATCTTGACTCAATATCATTTTGCCAACCACTCGCCACCTGCACCACGCTATATTCTTTTAATGGGAGAATATAGCGTTAGGTTGCTCCGTTCTTAACCTCCTTCATCTATTCTTTTTAAAGACAATATAAAATATTCTATATTGTAGCTCGAGACTGTAAACGCGACGACAGTGGGTTTGATTCCCACTGAAGGAAATAAATTATTTAATATTTTCATTTGTTCGCTCTGTTAAGAAGAAAAAACGTAGCGTTTATTTGCACCTCTCAACGTGTAATGTTTCGAAAATTAGGCGGAATATGGGGAACGGAGTGTCTTACACACGAGGATTTCTCTGTCTACCCGGTCTGATATACAGCGTCAAGCTAAAAAATATATTTAATGTTTTCCCCCGACTGAGATTTAACCTAGACTTTACACCCATAGTGAGACACTACGCTACTGCGTAACAGGGACGTCCTCTGCAATATTCCTCATATTTATTGTATTCTCTTCTATTACGACCTTCCTTTTTACATTCTTCATATTTATAAATAGACGTTTTATACGTAGCTTCTTCTTTAAACAATTAAATGTGATTTTTTTGTAGAAAGAATAAAATAATAATATAAAAATATATTTAATTCATGACCTTGTTGCTTAATATTAATATTAAAATTTATTATAATACCACACTTATCGACCATCTTATCGTCATTCGCTCCGGAACTAAATCGGTGGTTTCATCACACAATATATTGTTGTATGCTAAAATGGCTATGCAAATGTTGGTTTCCTTGCAAATCTTTTATTAGGTAGTTATCTGTATAAGGTTATGTCAAAGTTTAACAACTTAGACACTTTATTAACATAAAAATCCACTAAGAGTGAGATAACGTAGGTAAATGTCTGGTGCTTCAAGTTATAATGTTAATGTTTGTCTATATTTTGCAAAAGTTATTTAAGAAATATTTCAAACTCATATTTGATGTATTTCGCCAAGTTTTTCTTAATAATCCTATTTTGGCGATCCTTACTTTTTATTATACACGACTAACGATTGGAGACATTTTTTATATTAATAGTATAACTTATAAGTATAAAAAAGAATACAAAACTTATAACAAAATACCGATATCGACAATTTTCTCTAACTATAGTAACTCAAACTTTTCAAAATAAATTAAAATGATTTTTCATGACTTTCGATTAATATTCTACTCTGGATAGACGGACAGACTGTCTTCTTAAAGAAACACGGAACATTAAAAATTAAATATCACCTTAAATGAACCTGCACCGTTCTACATAACCCGTGTCCTTGTAAATTATTACGACGTAAGTCGATGAGGATATAATTATAATCATATAAAATAGTTTTGATGTGAAAATGAAAAATTAAATATTTCTTGTAACAACTATTGACTACAGTAGGTATAATGTACAGGTAATTACCGCTACGTAACGACGGTAACACCTTTGTGTTCTGACCTTGCGAGTGACCCCGTACTTAGTGACTGCTGCGGTTGGGTCAGGCTATAGGTGTATTATAATATATAATTTTCTTCAGCTTCAGAAGCGTAAAGATGACAAATGGAGCAGGCAGAGGGAGCGTAGTGTTAAGACACTCCGCCCTGCTACTTTCCGCCCTGCTACTTTCCGCCCAATTCTGCAAGCATTGCGTGTTGTGTGGCGAAACTCAACACCAGGCTTTACCTCACCGCGCTTTATCTTGTAACCATAGCGAGGAAATGACAAAATATATATATATTAAATAATTCATTCTCCTTAGTGGCAAACGAACTCACAACCATCGCGTTCACAGGCACAGCCTGCGCCACTGCGCCACGTGATCGCAATAAAATGACACTTAAACTTTAATTAAGCTATATATTTAAGAAGACAGCTACAGTTTCGTTGTCAGATTAAGGTCGGCTGTGGTGGAGGTCGCGGAACATTTGACACTCGCTCTCGACGTCGCGACGTGTCCGGTGAAATGTGATCTCTTGTAATACTGTAGAAAGGTGTATTAAGAAATATTTATTTATTAAGTAATTGATATTTTAGAATTTATTATTATTAAGAAGGGGCCGTGGTGGCACAGTGGTACGGGTATAGTTATAGTATCTCATTAGCGTTGGTTGTGTGTTCAATTTTAACCCTTCCCTGTACCTAACCTGTTTCAGTATTGCTTGCTTGAGTATAAAACACATATTATTAAAGTTTAGTTAAATAGGTATATTTGTTTGTTTTATTTTTGTTTTAGCGGTTAAGTATTGTATTATGTTTTGCTTGGAAAACAAGTCTTATCATATGGATAAACTTCGATGTTTTGCTAAAATAACTGTTCCATCTATCAGTCTATTTAGAGTTTAGACTATAGAAGTGTAGACAATTGGACAAGGTGGTTCGACATTCCTTATTGTAATCGATCCATCTATTACGAGTATATACATATGTCAATTGGTATTGATAAAGACCGATTGATGAAGATGTACGTTCTTCATAATGTAATAGAGTAATAACAAAACTAAATTTTCTGGAGACTGCAGATCTCAATTTCTCACACACTCATAGTGTCTGATCTATCTATTTGTGTATGTATGTATACATACCTAATATTATTACGATTTTCTTAAAATAATGGTTAATACATTCAATCAATAACTACATATATTCGGCTAGCTTTTACCGCCGGTTTTGTCCCCGTGTTCAAATAGAAATAACTAAGAATTATTATGTATCACACACATTCTAAGAGCTCGAGGTAACCCTCACTGAAGAAATGTGATGTAATATAGCCTATAGTACTCCTAGATAAATAAACTATCTAATACATTTTTTTTTTCAATTCGAACCAGTATTTCCTGAGATTAACTCGTTCAATCAAACGAACTCTTTATCTTTATAATATTAAAAATATTGAATAGATTTTGGTTAACACCTGAAATATGATAAAATGGCAGTCTCAAAACTCCGACAACAGTTTTACAAGTTTATTTAAAAAAGACCAGGGGCACAAAGTGTGACAGTAAACGCGACTGGTTGCGGATTCTATTCCCACTCAAAGAAATGAAATATTTATTTAAATTTATATTTTCATTTCTTAGCTCTAGTGTCAAGGCAAACTGCGAGTTGAGTTCCGCCACTCAACACGCAATGCCTCCAAAATTGCGCGAAAAGTGGGCAACGGAGTGTCTCAACAATAGCTAACCCTCTTCCTACCCTGCCGTGTGCGGGATACAGCGTGAAGCTGATTTTTGAAAAAAGAAGCAAAAAATACTAGTCGCACTGTAGCATAAATTATTACCTAAGTTATGAACGCTGACACGACACAGCCATTACTAGTTGACTTTAGCTTTATATTCCGACCTTGCGCCCGCTAAAGGCTGAGCGTGTCGTTTCGTGCCGTGTTTACCTACTGTTTTGATTTTCATTCAATGTTTTTTTTTAGAATAAATAAAAATCAAATCAAATCAGCTTCACGCTGTATCCCGCACATTGCAGGGTAGGCAGATGGAACCTAGTGTTAAGACACTCCGTTCCCCACTTTCTGCCGAATTCTGGAGGCATAGCGTGTTGAGTGGCAGAACTCAACGCCGCGTTTGTCTTCGACACCAGAGCGAAGAAATGGAAATATAAATTTAAGTAAATATTTCATCTCCTCAGTGGGGATCGAACCACAACCAGTCGGTTTTACAGTCACACTTTGTGCAGCTGCGCCACGACTGGCCTCATGTACAACAAATAAGTAGTGTAAACATGTAGAATAAATAAGATGCCATATTGCTTTTTTTTGGTTTATACATAATTTTTTTTGGTTTTTAATTCTATGCTTGGTTTAATATAGGTGAGATGATGGTGTGAAGTTTTATTTCTTTCATATTTATTAGTTTTTCTTTTGTCTTATGATTCAAATCTAAATTGATAAAATATAATTATTTTAGTAATTTAGAGTTTTCGTCAAAATCTTTTTGATTTTGAAATTATGGAAATCAATTTAGAATGATAAAGACAATATGAATATACGTAGATATATAACAAATACATTACATGTCGTTTATTTTTGCTGCAACTAAGTGAAATAAACGACTCATTATACAGAATTGAGGCCGTTGTGGCGTAGTGGCACAAGCGAGTGGCTGTAAGCGCGATGATTGTAGGTTCGATTCCCACCCGTTGAATTAACAATTATTTTTTAATATTTCCATTTCCTCGCTCTGGCAACAATCCAAAGCGCGGCGTTGAGTTCGGCAACTCAACAAGTAATGCCTCCAAATTTAGTAGAAAATGGGGAAACAGAGTGTTTTAACAGGTTCCCTCTCTACCCTATTCCATATAGCAGTGTGGATACAGCCTGAAGCTAAAAAAAATCTTATAGAATTGTTTTAATAAATTGAAAATCTATTATAACTCAACTCAAGTTTTCATGTGACCTCTGTTGAAACGACGCTTCTTATCACATGACCTTTTTCTTAACAAAACACAAAGAAACGACGCGTGAAATGTCAAATTTAATTTTACTGTATTTGTATGTTGTTAAAGTTGTTTTTTCAGTGCATTATTTCATAAAGCCTCTTACATTTGACTCTGAACCGTATTAAAATTTAGTTAGGGTTGAATTTAGGATGGCATTTTTGAACTTGTTTCTGCTGTTATCGGTCGTCCGCGTACAAGCCAGTTCGATTCGTATACTTTTTTGCATTTATTGGTGTAATTTCTGATAAATTCTTATAGGAATTCTAATATTCTAAATTAAGTATAGAGCAATGGAATAATTAATACACTTGAGGATCGGTCACGTTTTGATGTAGTTTTCATTTGAAAGAAAAATATTTAAAAATATAAATTTAGTAAGTTCTCTAATTTTGTCATAGAAGATATTAGATATGTTCAGAGCGACCGCTATTAGGTTATGCTATATAATCTAATAGCGGGGTTTAACACAATAGACTTTCATTTGGAAACGTGAATGAAATATGTATATTGTCGATATAAAAAAGGCCTGTTCACTTATTCTTCTGCATAGAAAGGTAAGCAAAGGACATCTATTTTTAGGTCAATTCGAACATTGCGTGTTGTGGGACGAACCTGGGCATCGTAACCCAAAGCGAGAAAATTAAAATTATTTAGATAAAATCGTATCCCTCCAGTAGTAAATCTAATATTTGAACCAGCAATCACTTTCACAATCAAACGCCCCTATTATCCTGCGTCGATATAAACAAACGTGTTATTCTTTAAAAAACAATTAAAAATTGTAAAATTTTATACATTATTATAATATCCAAAGCATACATACAGATAGATAAAGAAATTAGTTTCAACTTAAACATCCTCTCCTAAGTCAGTTTGTCCATCGCATTATACCTCCTATCCGTGGGCGGTGCGTGGGCGTCCAAATAAACATGTCCGGGTAACGAGCTAAACTACCCCGGCCAGTTTAACGTGTGTATCGCCACCAACAAGTAAGTTCACCTTTGTATTACTTTACTATATTTTCTAAATAGTATTCGTACTTTGGTGGTCGTTTAAATAGCGTTTTTAAAATTTATGGTAAGGATGAGACACTTAAACTAAAATTATGTGTTTTTTTTTCTTATATGGAATTTAGGAGAGTGGTGGAACTCAACGCCGCACTACATATTAATATTCTAAGAAAAAAAATCTAAAATTTTATAAAAGTCTTAGTCGGATTTGAACTAATAACTATTAGGCTAAGTTGATGTACCTGATATGAAACAATACTTAAATTCTGTCAAAGTTATTTCTATTGGCATATTTTATATAAATTTTTAAGTTATTATGAACAAAACTATAACATACATAACTGTTTATCATTACATCTACAATATACATATTATATTATCTAGATATAAACAGACAAAGTAGGCAGAACGAGTAAAGAAGTTATACATAGCCTCATATTTACAATATCATTAAAGGACATATGTAACTACAAGTTTCAAGTACAAGATATTTCGCGAAACAACTAGTTTTTCTATACAATTTAGTCTAGAACAATAGTTGACCCGACGTATTGACCGATAATCACAATCCGATAGCAAGGACTAATGTCTGACGCAGCCAATAAATCTCGATCCGGCCGAGTACCTGTTATTGAGGTAGATAGCTTATCTTTTCTTAGTTATTGCCCATATAAAACGATCAGTGCCTTAGAAAGTGTTGAAATTGTATTGCAATAAGGAAATGTTGGGAAGAGATTAGAGTGACCTATTTGTGTCTCCCTACTCACAAAGAGAGAGAGAGAGAGAGACTTTGAACTGTTGAAAACTGTTGAGGTGAAAATTAATTTTACTGAAAAAAAAATATTATAACGTGAGGTTCCTAGGTTATAATAGAAAAAAATGTTTTGTCTATTAAAATAATTGACGTTTCGAAAAAATTATAGATTACATTCTTATTTCGACCAGCTATTATAGCTTGAGTACCCGTAGTTATTTTACAATTACAACTAACTCTTTTTTATAATGTTTTACGTTTACGTTTTAATTTAGTAGGGCGCAACGGCAGTGTTTGACTATAGTCGCATTGTAGGTATTCGTTTCCCGCTAAAGGTAATTATTTTTTACATTTTCTCACTCTGCACTCTACTCTCTACTCCAGTTATACATGCAATGTCAAAATAGTCCAAGTGTCCTAACACTAGGTACTCCCTATTTCTGAAGCGAGATAAGGAGTAAAGCTGTAAAGCTATTAACCCAGTAAGATCCCTGCAATCAATCATACAAACACCATACATTACGATCTTCTATATATACAATAGTAGTCATATTTTTTACGTTCTCTACTTTACCTAGTTTTCAGTACAAACAGCAGGTTAAGGTCCATAATATGTATGTTATATTCAATGTCTTTGACACGATTACTCCGTTACATAAAGGTGACACCGACGCCGGCGCATCGCGAATCGTGGCAGGTGTTAATTAACAAGAGGAGCACTTACGTAATGTAAAAACCAATATGCCATTGAATATTACTGTCTGTGGTTGTTTTGTATATTATTTTAAATATATATAGTTATATTTCTATTTTCTTTCGTTTTCTTCGCTCTGGTGTCGCGGCGTTGAGTTCTGTCTGCCACTCAACACGCAATGCCTCCATAATTCGGCAGAAAGTGGGGAACGGAGTATCTTAACATTAGGTTCCCTCTGCCTACCCTGCTGTGTGCGGGATACAGCATGAAGCTGATATTTCTATTTTGTTTTCATTTCTTCGCAGAAGGTTTTTTTTGGGCTCAACACACAGTATTCTTAAAATTTGGCGGAAAGTGGGGAACGGGGTGTAGTTTTAGGCTTGCTCTGCCTATCCCGCTGTGTGGGAAGTTGTCTTTTTTATATATGTTTAACCTTAAATTGTTTAAAACATATGGCAGGCAGTATGAGTACAAGTATAGTTTTTTAATTAACTAAATTATTATTATTATTATTTTATTATTATTATATTATTACGTTTAATTATATAAATTACATAATTTATAGCTTATTTTAGTAATTTAATAATATTTAACTTATATATAATATAATTTATCTATTTTTCTCAAAATCTAAGCTTATTATTTGCGTCACATCAGCTTTGCTGACAACCAGTTCGTCTGTAAAAGTGACCTTCCATCGCAGGTCGCGCCAGGTCTCGTGGTAGCGCTCCTGTTTACGTCTATGTATGTGTAGTCTTCTTTAGCACATCCCACGGTCGCGACTAATACCAATGTAGGTTAGCGTTACGTGAATTGTATTTTTATAGGTGATATTGAATTTTTTTTTATTAAGAGATTTGTTTCAGCCATTTTTATGTCAAGATTTTTGAGAAGAGTGTTTAGACCCTACCGCTGCCACTGCAATGTAAAGATGTAAAGGATAATTTGTCTTTTATTATTATTGAAATGTCGGTTTCGATCAATATTATAGAGAAAAGTGATGATTTAGTATTATGAAATTCTATTTTTTATTAGTACATACCTATAGTAAAATTATTTTAATGTTTCTGTCGTTCATAGTTCTAACTGATAATATTTGGGTTCTTGTCCAAATCTTTCTTTGGGCTGATATATTCTATGCCATATGTTATAGAGTTATAGACGACCTGTGAAAATTTGCAAAATAAATATATATCCTATCGATTTATTGCGAAACAGTTGGATCTGCAATTTCTTGGTTATATTATTTTACTGCTATTTAACGTGATATTCCAAAAAAAAGTTTTAATTTAGTTAACAAAAAATATTGGACTTCTTTAATCTTTCACAACTCCTTCATCAATTATACTTATTCAGAAATCCTCTTCATCAATTGTAGAGATATAGAGACAGTTAAAAACATTTTAATTGTATAAACATTTCTATTATTATTTTATAGCATTGCATTCCATTATAGATGGATTGCTCATCTGGAATCAGTCAGCTTTAAATTATAAAGCTATACTTTTCATTTTAATTTTCAAGTTAATGAAAAATGTAATTGATTTTAAAGGAAGCCTCCATTAATAATTTTTGTTCGACTTGTTTAAAGTGCTACGTTTAATTTTCACCAATTATTAAGTATTCGCTGGACTCGTGACCGGTTCAGGTCGGATCGCGATATGATGAACACCGGGTGATGCATGACTTTGATGCAGGGTCATGGCCGAGGCGAAACGCACGTCCATACTTAATGTATTACGGGAGTGCCCAAAGGTGGCAATTAGGTTCTATATAGTAAAAGTTGTGTCAGTAGCTTGTGAGTCTAATTATATTGTTAGTCATGTTTTTTTTTGGGATTTTAGGAAATATCTCGGATAATGGTGGTTCTTCTTTAATTTCACAAGTTAGCACAATTCAAAGCCGCGCTATGTTTCGTCACCAGAGCAAAAAAATTAAAATATGTAATACATTCCATCCAGTGGGAATGGAACCCACAGTCAAAGCGTTTCCAGTGAGACGGTGCTGTGTGCCGGCGCGGATAGGTAATGTAGGTTTTATTTATATTTACGTTTAATTTACATGAAAAACGAGTTTTAATCTTAATCATTATTAATTTTTTTATTATATTATACCATTTTTTTATTATTTTCTGTGGACAAATTATTTAATCATCATCATACTTTAACATAGAAATTTCCCTCGGACCTTAAAATAACGATGTAATATAGACGTTGTACGCTGAAGTGCCATAAGTTACATTTCCACCGTAAACCCATGTTTCAACGGCAATATCCCATAAATCGTTTGTTTGTAACAACACATGTCAACCTCTGAGCTCCAGAGGTCGGTTGAGCATTACGGCTGAGGTGCTAACTACGCTAATGTTTCCTTATAAATATGCTCAGTTTTTTTTGTATTAGTAATGCATTTTCTAACTTTTGGTAGTCATAAGAAATAATTTAATATATTTTTTATTTTTGGTGCAACAATGACCATAGTTAATTATTATTATTATTACTTTATTTGTACACCACAATAGATACACACATAAAATATGATAAAAACAAAATGAACAAAAAGCGGTCTTATGGCTAAGTAGCCATCTCTTCCAGACAACCTTTAGGGTGAAAAGAAGCTGTCATATTTATAAGCAGGTAGGTAGGTGGCAAATTAAAAATATGTATAATATACAAACAGAAAAATAAAAAAAACAATACATATACCTTTATATATACGTACACATACATATAGTTAAGTACATAACAATAAATTGATACATAGATAATTAATAATTATAATATAATACAAATTTAAATATATAAGACAAATAGTTTAATGTTTGTTACTTGAAGTGTTGAGTATGAAATATTTATTTATATTTTCATTTCTTGCGTCAAGGCTAAGCGCGGCGTTGAGTTCCGCTATTCAACACGCAATGCCTCCGGAATTGGAGCAGGGTGGTGGCAGAGGGACTGCCCACCCTGCTGGGTGCGGGATACAGTGTAATTTTTTTTATTTGTTTATATTACTATTATTGCTTTAATAAAGTTTTTCCTTTTATTATTTTTATTAATTTCTTTATTTGTTATTAATGGTAAAGTAATCATTTTGTTTACGTAGACTTAGTAACATATTATTTATGAAATCAACAACTATTTGAAAATCATATTGGTTTCGCTATTATTTTATTTATTTATTTTTCTATAAAATTATTATTGCCAGTTTTTATCTTCACTTCATAGTAAGCTGAAGATCTGAGAGCACTTAGTGCTTGACAGAAATACGGTAGTCACGACTTAATGTAAGCATCAAACAAAATTAAACCTATATAGTTCACTTAATGAACAAGAAATATATTAACAAAAAGTAGGAACGTTTATATTGAATATTGAAATAATATGTATAAGTTGGCGAATTAAGATTATATTAGCTAAAACATATTTATATCTTATTAAAAGTGTTTTTATTTTATTTATTATAATTTATTTTATAATATTACTTTGTTAATAGATCGCGTTTGTCTCAATTTTATTTTATTAACTTGGCCGATTATCCGAATTATCGTCAAAAATATACTTTTGTATGCATATCTGCTTTACCAAGAGCAAGGTCGAAGAGCTCTATTTTTTGTCCATCCACCAAACGAACCCCTTTAACAAGGAATTTTAAATATTCATCCCAACCATACACAGTAAAATAACAATGACATTTTAAGAAATTAAGTTTAATAATTTAATGTCTAAATAAAAAGAAAATAAACATACCAACAGTACACAATGGAGTAATGCATAATTAGGTTATACTTGTTCCTTGAAATTTTTTAACTATTTCTAGAAATTGAATGAGAAAAAAGGATACGGGCAGTCGTGGCCCAGTGGCACAAGGCTGTGGCTGAAACGCGACGGTTGTGGGTTCGAACCCCGCTCGGGGATATGAATTATTATGTCTTAATATTTTTATTTCTTCGCTCTGGCACCAAGGCAGAAGTCCGGCGTTGAGTTCCGCCACTTAACACGCAATGCGTCGAAAAATTCGGCGGAAAGTGGGGAACGGAGTGCCTTATCACTATGTTCCCTCTGCCTACCCTGCTGTGTGCGGGATACAGCGTGAAGCTTATTTATTTTTTTTTAAAAGGATATAAATATGTAAATGGCGGAATACAAGATGCAAATAACGTGATTTTCCATGCCTCACCATAGCATTGTTTCTCTTCAAGAAATCAGAAGTGGACAAAAAACTGAAACGATTTGCATGATAAAGGCCGCCGATTTAGAACAGGGCCACTAAAATACTGCTTGAGACGAGTTAACTAATATTATGTATTACGTCACATATGTAGATTCTTTAGTTTTTGATATTATTGTTTTAATATATATAGCTTATTTTAATATATATAGCCTCCATCTGCTTTTATAGTGACAGAAATTTGAATTTACTGAAAGTATTCTTGCTCTTTCATAAAGTAGTCTTAGGTTAGATTGATTAAAAGTTGTGCTGCGTGTTACAATGGCACTGTGTGTTACTGTAAGCGCAACAGTTGCAGGTTTGATTTCCACTCCGGGGTATAGAAAAGTAGCGTTGGGTTCCGCCACCCCACGCAATAACTCGAATGAAGCGTGTAAACATAAAAAAAAAAAGTAAAATAAAACAATTTGATGTTTTTATGTACGTATAAATAAATATACGCTTAAATCGACATACTTTATTACTCTTAGTAACGTGGGAAAATCCCCTTATTTAATTACTATTAAGTACTAAATTGAATTCTACAAATTGAAATAAAACGTCACTTCTCATACTAACCGCTAGTAATTATTTAAATTTTATTTATTATTTAAAACAAAGCGCCATTTTAACCGTTTCGCCTGTGTCGCACGTCAAGTAGTGTATGTAGTGTTTATTCATTGCTGTGTCCGTATGCTAATGTTCGGTCACCGGTCACCGGGGACGAAGGTCGCGTGTAGGGCGGACGTACGGACAAGAGCGTTTTTTGTTCTAATTCTTACTGTTAATACAAGCGATTGTCGTCTTTATTGCTTTAATGTAAGTGATCCTTATGTAACGTTGAAGTAGGTGGATGTGGTACTTGGAAGGTATATATATTTTGATTTGTCTTTTAAATAATTGTAGTATGTATGTTATTTTTAAGTTTTTATTGTTAAATAAATTAAATCAGATTCACGCTGTATACTCCAAACAGTATGGTAGACAGAGGGAACCTAGTGTTGAGACACTCCATTCCCCACTTTCCGCCGAGTTTTGGAGGTGATGCTACGACACCAAAGCAAAGAAATGAAAATATAATTGTAAACAAATATTTCATTTCCTCGAGTCCCCCACTCGAACCCACAACCAGTCGAATTTACAGTCCAACCAAGGTAATAAGGGTAAGGCTTTCTTTAGAACTGTTAATATTAATCAAAATGTCATATAGTACAAAACAGTGCACATTTACCATAACTTGAGTGCGACCAATTTTTAATTATCTTAACCCAATTATTATCAAGTAAATAAACAAGCAGACAGTAATTTCATATAATTACAAAACTAATTGTTATAAAATAACAGAAAATAATTTCTACTCTACATAAATTCAAGGATGAAACCTGTCGTGACTTCTATTCTAGAAATTGTTGAATAGTTCAAAGCTAATAACACGAGATGAAGACCTGTCATAACCCACTTTAGAACAAAAGGCACCTGGCACCGAACCTTGGCACGACCTCCGCGCATCCTCGCTCCACATCCATTGTTCCGGTGGATTTAATATCTATATGAATATTGTGTTTTGTTTTCAAATATATTCTATGAATTATCTCGCAAAAAGGTTAAGATGTTTGACGTCATCGTTAGTCGTCGTAGCGCAGTGGAATATGAGGCTGTAAGTGTGATGACTATGGATTCAATATTCATTCAGGGAAATGGTCATACATAAATTATTTTCATCGAAGCGTTGTATTCCACCAGTTAACATGTCTCAAAAATAGGGCAGAATGAGGGGAATGGAGTGTCTTAAGACTGGTTTCCGAATGTCTATCTTCCTATGCAGGATTAAGTGTGGAAGAGTGACGTGACCGTTGAGTATTGTACTTATGAAAACTGTACATTGCTCTAGCTTTATCAGAAAAAAAGACACACAAATATATTCTTTATCATATAAAATTCATTATGATATAAAAAGTACATAATGAAAAAAAAAAATTTAGCATGTTTACACTCTACGCCGACTACCTAAAAACATACCTAACTTGGTACACGTAAATGCTATTCTAATACATTGTTTCAACAAAGATGAGATGAGAGGATAAATTGTGGATTTTATTCAGACATAAACAAACCATTTTAATTGTGTTTCTTCTATTAAGGCGCTTGGTGTAGAATCAATTTCTTAATTAGAGATTGATGTAAAATCTAAGCAATGCATAAACACTGCAGAATATATGAACGTGAATAATTACATTTTTATTGCACCTTTGAGCTCGTGCGGTTAATGTCTTGATCAAAACATTTGATTCTAGCGCTGTAATCATATATATAATTTTTTATTATTTTGAGTTATTTTTTATTATATTTTAACAATAAATATTATACGATGCCAGTGTTATTTTATTCTGTAAATGCTATTATGGTCCCATCGTGCTTAAATTTTTAATTTTCGTTCTTCTCTTTTTTATTCCTTGCTAATTTCTTGGGGTATTGCGCGCTGAGTAAAGGTACTCAACGCCGCGTTTCACTTCATTAATTGTTCATAGTAAAATATACTCGTAATTATGCCACCTGCCATACGTTCCTGTTTTGTAGATGTACATTTACGACAGATCAAGTCAGCTTTATAAAATCGTCGATAATTTCATAAAACAATTGACTTGTGCGTACAAAGACAAATCTAATAAATAATAAACAATTTGCGATACAACTTTGTAAAACACAAAAGACTCTGGATCACCACAGAGTCCCGTGACAGCGTGTCAACAACTCTATTGACCGTGTTTTAATGTCAATTTTCCGATTGTATCACAGATTATCGACACTCAAATAGATACAATATGAGGCCAGTCGTAGCGCAGCGGCACAAAGTGTGACTGTAAAACCGACTGGTTGTGGGTTCGATCCCCACTCGAGGAGATGAAATATTTACTTAAATTTATATTTCCATTTCTTCACTCTGGTGTCGAGGCAAAGCGCGGCGTTGAGTTTTGCCACTCAACACGCAATGCCTACAGAATCCGGCAGAAAGTGGGGAACGGAGTGCCTGAACACTAGGTTCCCTCTGCCTCCCCTGCTGTGTGCGGGATGCAGCGTGAAGCTGATTTATTTTTTGATTTTTTAAATAGATACAATAAATTGTTAAATTTACAACAACAACTCAATTTACAATCATTCTAAATAATTAATGATCACAGATACAATCTAGTATCGGATCGAATAAACGAATAAACATGTGATTACATACGAAATGAAGATGGCTGTGTCTCGTCTTAATTAAACATTATTTACACACGGCAACTTAAACTGACGTTATATTAATATGAACAAACAGTTATATACTGTATATATATGATTAATAAGGAATGTTTTAGCTTCAAGCGTTGTTTTCATTTTTAAATTTGACTTTCTTTTGATAACAAAAAGACCTTATAACATATATAGTATAGTAGTATAATTATATATTTTTCACCTTTCAATCGTTGTATAGTTAGAAATGAGCAATGATTGCATTTTCACTATTAATGATTGAATGTGAAATAAATGCGTTCATACAAAACAACGATTTCTCGAAAGTTTAATTAGCTCATTTCGAACATTTTATTAATTACAATGGCGGTGATCTAATAAAGTTGTTGTAATACTCTCTCTCCTCCAATCAATCATTGGGCAATAAGGATATAGGCCGCTACAGTTATAAATGGCTGTCCGCTCTGTGTTTTATTATTGTGTAGACGTTGATGTTGATGTATTATATGTATGTAATATATATAACAATGTTATAGTGATTGTTTTATATGTGCTTCTAATGTTGCTGTTTGTAGTCATGTTAAGATTCGATTTAGAATGAATTCTCACATCTAAATATCCAATATATTTACTTATTGAATTTGATATCTTGTATTTTAAAATTGAAACGCTGCCGTCGCTATATGACTACTGTTTTCAATACGTGTTGCTGTGTTTTTAAAAAATTATTCAATTATATCTTGCTCATCGGATGATACTCAAAAAGTTGCCTTTTTAATTTAAAATATAAAAAAAAGCTCGAATGATTTTATCTAAAATTCTGGTAAACTACAAGTAGTTGCAAGGCAACAGATTTATTTTTAATTATAAACAGTAGAATCGAACATATACAAAAGAATATAAAAAAACACACATACAATTCAACACGCACTTTACACCTCAAAATTCCAAAAAAATGTAATTAAATGTTGTATACAGGATGGAAGCGTCACCGCTCCTTTTACGGGAACAACATATAGGGTAAAATATTTTAAATCCATACCTAAAGAAATAATTTAAATATCTTTTAGGTATTTTACACATAGTAGTTTAGACGTAGAATTTTTTATTCATAACTGTATTTCGTGTGACGCAGTTACGCATAAATACCAATAACGAAAACGCATACTACTACATAAATACTACTAAAAGTTAAACATCTTTGAACTTTGCCATTAATACCTACGACTCGATTTCGGAATGAGGTGTATTCCTTTGATAGGTTTATTTTACAACGATATTTTTTTCTTTTTCAGTTTTAGGATTTTTTAAAAAATTGTATTACGCTTTTAAAAAGTAGTGAAAACTATGATTTCATTTAAAGTGGCGCTGAAAAAAACACTCTGTATAACAACAGTCCTAGTCGACTCGTGAGGTCGCTATGAGTAAATATGATGATTCATTGGCCTCCCGTTCCTAGTTCGCGGTGTCCAATAAATCATATCATTACCGGACCACCTCTTTGATCCGCCGCTTACCTTCGACCCGATCATTAATACTGAACATGCAACGTTTCAACATTAATGAATTACTTGTACGCCATTTTATATATATATATAACAATGATAAATATATAGTAAGTATAGTGGTGTATGTATGTATGTATTGTATGTATGTACGTGGTTCTAGCTTGCGTTCGATAATGTTTTGTCAGATGAATCACCTTTGCATTAGAGTTTGCAGGGTTTGGTTGTGCATGCGTCGATTGTGGGTTCGATTTACAATCGGGGAATTATTTTATTTTGTTTTTTTTTTTGGTTTGGTAGCAAGTCAAATCGCGGTGCTGATTCTTGCAGTGTATATATCTACGCGGGATATTATTATGGGTTTTTAGGTTAGGCAGAGGAACGTTGGGATCTTAGTGTTAAGACACTCTTTTTCCTTAAGACACTCGCGTTAGCCACATTCCACTGAATTCTGAAGGCATTGTGTGTAGTGTTGAGTGGGGAAACTCAACGCCACGCTTTTGTCTCATTACCAAAATGAAAACGTTAAATATTTCATTTCCTCAAGTGGGAACCGAACCTGTCGCGTTCAATGCCACTATCGCTACGCTGGTTCCTGCGCCACGACTGACCTTAGCTGGCTGCAAGTCTTAATAATAACAAACAAACAAACAAAACGAAACAATTATTACCATCTGATAAATGATAGAATAAGTTCATCATTCGAAATGATTTATGCAAATATTTCTGAATAAATTACACGTTTACGAACATTTGCTTGAATCGATGCCATCTCCGCTGACGCCACGTCGTCAGTAATTATATATATTAGGCCCGGACCGGTGTTGGGAGATAAACGCTCATTTTGAGATTATTAGGAGCTAAGTTGTGACCTCTGGTATGTGTGCCGCTTTAAAGTTATTTTTGTGTTGTGTTTTTACATATGATAAGTTATTTCGATTCATTCTTTGTGTAACGGGTTGAAAACGGTGTAATGGGTTCAAAAAAAATAGTAGAATAACAAAACGGAGTTCCTCATATCTATGTTATGATTGTCTTCGTTACAAAATGCTATAAATCGTTGTGATTTATAAAATATATATATCAGGATAATTGTATGTATATAATTTGTGTCCATTTTTAGTTTACGGATACCATCATTTGCTTAAGCTAATTAATTTTTATCCACATTTAATATTGTATAATATTAACTGATCTATCAATTTTTTCATTTCTTAACTCTGGTAACGAGACAAAACGTGGCGTTGATATCCATCACTCAACAAGCAAGTCAGAAAGTGGAGAACAGAGTGTCTTAACACTAGGTTCCCTCTGTCTACCCTGCTATATGCGAGATATTTAATTTCCCGAGTGCGCCAGAGTGGCCTGTGTCTGGACTATCCGATTTCTTAGATTTCATAGACTTTATATATCATAAATTATATGAGTATTTAAACAAAGCACTATTGCTGAGCTTCACCCAGCTTTCTAACTTACACTCGACACAAGTTACATTGTAAAGTTTTATACTAAGATTATAGAACAATATAATTTTATAACTCAATCGAGCACTGTGAAAATATCTGTTGCCCAGCTATCTGACTGCAAACATGGTTTTATCGGCAATGGCGGCTATTTCTGATAAAATATAATAGCATAAAGTTCTATCGAATATCGATACCCTATTGTTTCGCTTCACTAATTCATTTAAAATGTTAGGGCACCTACCGCGGACCGGACCTAGAACTGTGGGTAGGTTCATAAATTTGAACCGAGTACGACCGTTAAGTTGGACCGAGCGGTTATCTTACATCTGATGTCTAAATTGTATTAATAAATGCTATATATAGTGTTGCTCGAGAAGATGAAATATTTACTTAAATTTATATTTCCATTTCTTCGCTCTGGTCTCGAGGTTAAGCGCGGCGTTGAGTTCTGCCACTCAACACGCAATGCCTCCAGAATTCGACAGAAAGTGGGGAACGGAGTGTCTTAACACTAGGTTCCCTCTGCCTACCCTGCTGTGTGCGGGATACAGCGTGAAGCTAATTTTTAATTTTTTTTTTTATATATAGTGTTGTTAAGATTTTTATGTTGACCGTAACGTGGCTTTAATGAAGTCACAACTTGTAATTGCATTAGATACAAGTATAGGGACTATGGTTATGATAAATACCTATTTCTCTAAAGGTTTATGGATTATGTTTAATTTATTCATTTGAATTTCATATTAATATTGTAAATGTTATTACTTGTCTGTCTAGTGTTTCGTAGTAGTAAATTATAGAGGACACCGTGGCTCAGTGGGACAATATCTGAATGTAAACGCGATGATTTTGGGTTCTATTTTTACTTCGGGCCAAAATTATAATTATTTTCGTTTTAATAAGCGCGGCATTGAGTTCCACCACGTAACACGCAATGTCTCGAATTCGGGCTGAAAGCTTCCATCGGAGTACCTTGATATCAGGTTATTTCTGCCTCAGCCAGTAATGTTCTATATATATAATTAAAAAGATGTTATTGAATAAAAATTAATAAAGAAACAGTGCATGTATGCCTTTTCAAATAATCATGTAAATATAATATGCATACGAGAACTCTACATTTTTCTTTCTAGTACATGCACATACTTTATACTTAGTTGAAATTATATAGCGTTAAGGCACTCCGTTCCCATTAAGAAGGTTTCGTTACCTACTTTTCGGCGAATTCAGGAGGCATTGCGTGTAGAGTAGCGGAACTAACGTTGCGCTTTGCCTCGATACCAGAGGGAAGAAATGAAAATATAAAAATATTAATTTTTCGCCTGTAGTAATCAAATGATGAAGGATGTAGGCATCCTGTCGCCTTTTCAATCACACGCTTGGGCCCCTGCGCCACGACTGTCCTAAACACTACGTGCTGAGTGGCAAAACTAAACGCCGCGACGCGTATATTAATAAAATCACTAAAATGTTTATTTTAGCAATTTTATTCTACATTTTTAATAGATTTACTGATTAAAACACACCACAAAAAAAAATATAACATTTTTTAATAAAATTAATGTATAATAAAATTAATACAGCCGATTACAAATCATCGTCTATTAGACCTTTATCTATCACTCTAGATCGCATTTAAGAGCTAACCTTCAAGTAAATCGTCGGTCGGTCCGAACGCTGTTTAGCAAGTGGAAGTCGTCTAATTAGGTTGTGTTGCACGATTTCAATCCACGGCGTATGAGCCGCCGCTGGCGATGTACGGGTACGCTGGCTGCTCTATCATTATTATTAAATTAACTAGAAATTCGTTTATTTAGTTATATTTTTTTTTGTAGAAAATCAATTTTTTTGTAGGAAAAATAAGATAGAAATGGTAAATTTTTGTTGAGATATTGCGTTCTGTTCGTTGAAATTTGTACACATATGTTATTGGTGAAAATTCCACTTAGAGAATGAATGATTTCAATTTACTCGCTCTGGAAACAAGACACAGTGCCGCGTTGATTTCCGTTGCGCAATGTCTTGAAAATTGGGAGAGGAGACAGAGTGTCTTAACACTAGATTCCCTCAGGATACCCCGTTGTATACAGAACAGGATACACCTGTGAAGCTTAAAAAAACTGTAAATATTTACATATAAATATCTATTATATTTATAATATATCGGCCGCGAGCGTGGCCCGCGTCTCACATAAGGCGGTGGTCCGTCGGTAGTCGACCACGTAATTGGCACCGCTTTCTACACATCTCCGTGCAAAGCGTGATCTTGTGCGGGTTTTTTTATTGCTCTAAAAGAATGGGTGTAATTACACTGGTAAATAGGTTATAGTAGATATTTTTAACTGTATTCGAATATAGGGTCTTTTTCTATGTTTTGCTTTAGCTTTTTTGTTTTGGTTCATATGGTTGTTTTTTCGAATGTGATTAAAATGTTGTTTTATTATAATAATATAGATTGGTTTTTTATATAATTATGTTTTATAAATAAACAATACGTAAGGATGACTCTTTTATTAATTTTGACGTTAATAAAAAAAAATAGAAAACGGACTGTCTTAACATTAGGTTCCCTCTGCCTACCCTGCTGTGTACGGGATAAAGCGCGACGCTAAAAAAATGCATACGTATTCTTATAAAATAATACATAATTAACCCTATTCATATACGGTAGAATAAAGAAAAAAACGTGCAACGGTACGTCGTGACTATCGTGACAATATAACAGTCGGCCAAATTAAAACACACTGTCACCACCGCCTCGCGTGCTCTCTAATCGCTGTAAAAGCCTCAATTGCCCACAAATGATGAGTGCAGGTTCAATCCACGGCTAGTATATATATAGGTGGTACACCTGCGTCGCCCGCGGGCACAGACACGCTTTGAACTAGAGTAGCGGTGAATAGATTTGAACTAATGTCATGGTATAGTTGGTTTGTGTAATAGTTTATTTGTTAACCGATTTTAAGAATGAAGAGGTTATGAATTTGACTGTTTGTTTCATTTTGTGCTTTTGGCTTTAATTTTACGGGCATTTTTAATTTGATCGACAGATAAAAGAGTATAATATATGAATTCTGCTGTTATTTTTTAGCTTCTATAATTGATATGTTAACCTGATTTATTTTTTTTATATCTTTCATGTACAGAATCTTTTTTATATATAGAGATTATGCATAATATATGATAATAAATTTTGTAATTTAAATAAAATTAATAGTACATATACCATACCATATACGATTACACATTACCTACTAGAAATTTTAATATAGAAGAGAACAATACAACAAATTTAAATGTTTAAAAATTATCAAAATTACACTCTTCGAATAGTAGCGACAAATATAATTATAGTAAACATTGTAGCGAGTAGTTGGTGTTTTTTAATTCTTATCAAAATAACGAAATTTGTAAATTAAAGAACAGTTAAGTTTTGTTTAACTATCAGCTTCTAGCTGTATCCTGCACACTGCAGTATAGGCACTCCGTTTCCCACTTTCCGCTTAATTTTTTGAGGTATTACGTGTTGTGTAGTGGAACTCAACGACAACTAAGAAATTAAAATATTAATAAATAGATAATAATTCATTCCTTCAAATGGGGATCGTACCCACAACAATCCCGTTACAATCACACTCGTGGTCCCTTGTGCCACGACGGCCTCCTTTTTATCTCTTTATCGATATTCTATCTGAACTTAACAAAAACGATCCTGTCAAATTCGCAATTATGCTGCCGATTGCAAAACTATCAGTAATTTTCTTCGTCTTAATAATCTCGTACTTAATAGTAAATTACAATGTAGCTCAAAATTTATCGTAACCACGAAACTTCCTGTAGGCAATATCTTTAGTAATGTCGGAAGCACTAAAGTACCTAGTTTTTAATATTCACATTGAAATATATACTTTAATTTATGTGTTATAGTTTCCTCGATTACTTAACAAGCCTTTCACAAAACAGAGTGCAGACCATCGAATGTCGATACAGTGTATGATAAAGTATCCCACAACGTTGCTGCAACTGCGAAATGGGTAGTTTCGAAAATGTCTTCAAATATATATTTTTAGTACAATAATAATATTATTACAATAGTGTAATAACCTCCGAAAACTCGCCGCATCTTATCTGAACCGTAAAATATCGATTTTTTACGGTTCGGCCGCAGCTCTCATTATTACCGGCACCCACAACTTGTCTAAGAAAAACTATCCAAGAAATCTCAATGTCTGAAATGCTCGAATTATCAATACTTTTTCGCTTTATCGTTGTTTGAGACGGTTTTTGTTGCCATTTTTTTTTCGTATCTCCGAATAGATTACGATTATTACCATTTGTGGTTCATCGCGTTGGAATTTGATTGAACTTGGACCGAATTTAATGTAAGTAGTTTTTAATTATTCGTCGATATTATAATATTTATATCGTTTTCCTTTTTATAATTATATATATTTAGTAGTTATATTGGGAATATATAACATTTGGAATGTTTGATCGTAGGGTAGGGCGATGTGACGGGTCGCACCGCCGCCGGTCTGATGCTGGCATCGCTGTCACGTCGCGAGCTGGACGCCGAGACGCCAGTGGTTTGGCCCGCATGGTGTTACTCAGGTACCTATATATTTAAACAAAATTTATGTATATTGTATAATTTAATATTCATTGTTTCGATTTTTTTATTTGTTATTTAATAAATTAAAAAATAACTTACAGTTGGTTGATTTATTTAGTTTAAATAAAATACTTTAATAAATAATTTAATTTAATGTTTTATTATATTAAGATCTGACTAGTTGTATATTAGCAAGAAATATCTCTAAGTAAAATGGGAATAACAAAAACACGAACACACATAAAAGTCGTCTTAATTAACGTTTCAGTCGTCAAAAGCTTAGCATTCCCTTTTACAGTTTAGCATATAAATTTTCCAGTTTATTTGTTAACAAAGTTGAGTTCGGTACGTACAGTGGTAACAGGTGAGTTGCACGAAGCAAATGCTTGAATATCTAGTGCAGTCGCGAACATTCAATCAAACGGTAGCTTGGAGAGGCGCGGGCGCAGCCTCAGAACATGGGATGGAAATGATATGTATGCATGAGAATATGTTAAGATTCTGGTTAAAATTTGGCTGGTAGAAAATGCTATTTAGCGTTAAGCCTGCCTATTGTACTTTTTTTGTATTAAATTTTGTGCAATAAAGAATCTAAAAAAAAAAATTGGATATGTACAGATATATCAAGAGGCGCGAGTTCGAATCCTTCTACGTATTATTTTTAAACAAAATTTTATATGTTTCTAGAGGTAGAATTGTGTGAATAACACGTAAATACAAAGTCTGGCCATAAACATTGTTACAATTAAAAATAAATAAAATATTAGTTTTGAATTTGGAATCTGTCAGTTTGACACGATTGTTCATTGAGTTTTCTTGTTTTCGCGCCAATATATTATAAAAAACCTCCATTGTTTATAACAGAAGAACATATCTAACATACTACGTGGATATATAGTGCTCGTACGAATAAGGTAATAAAAATTGTAAGAGAAAGATTTCGAAGAAATCGTGTTTAAAAGAAACACAAAATATTTCGGAAGATGAAGATACCACCTAGAACCATGTCGCGAATTTTGAAAGATGACTTAGGACTTGCAGCCTATAAGAGATGCACTGGTCATTTTTTAACTGTTAATTTAAAAAATAACAATAAATTAAAATCTATCTTCTTGACGGTCAATCAGCGTGAACCGTTTATAGATAGATTTTCTTAACATTTTCAACGTTACAACATGAGGCCAGTCGTGGCGCAGCGGCACGAAGTGTGACTGTAAAACCGACTGGTTGTGGGTTCGATCCACACTCGAGGAGATGAAATATTTACTTATATTTATATTTCCATTTCTTCGCTCTGGTGTCGAGGTTAAGCGCGGCGTTGAGTTCTGCCCTTCAACACGCAATGCTTCCAGAATTCGGCAAAAAGTGGGGAACGGAGTGCCTTAACACTAAGTTCCCTCTGCCTCCCTGCTGTGTGCGGGATACAGCTTGAAGCTGATTTATTTATTTTATTTTTATTTCCAACGTGTTGTTCTGTGGCGTTAGTTAACTAAGCCCGTTTATCTGGTCGCAGTGGGTGGCGTGAGTGGCAGGTGCGCATTTCCATACTTCCGTGCTGCACGACCGCTGGTGACGGTTTTGTTTTTTTTTTTCTTTACTTTACTTTTTTACTATGTAGTTAACTGTAAACTGAATTTTATATAGATTAATTTTGGAGTTTTAAAAGAGGTGAGATGAACTTCTTGTTGTGGAGTATGAATAGGTGTGAATTTAAATAAGTTATTTCGGGTGTATTGTGATTTTTTAATGTAGCATTGCTATTAAGGAAGAGTAGAAACAAATAATATTTCAGTTCAATTTTCGAGACATTACGTGTTGAGTGGCGGAATTCAATTCCGTACTTTTATACTTATATTTATATTTTATATAAAGCTTTAGCTACTACACAGTTTTTATTTTAACCTTGTTCATGAAATCACATAGAACACACATTAACTTTTTCCTATAATTTGTGAAACGATAACGTATTGGTGCGTGATGAAGCGAGAAGTGATTTTCAACCAATTTACTAGTGTTGAAACGGTATATCACAAATTGAAACAATTTTGCCTCTTTAACACATCTGAACGATCGAAATGTCGATTTGCTCTCTATTTTAAAAGCTATTTTGTTAAATTATCCTTTTAAAAGTATTATTATATGATTATGTCCATTTTAACAGCCTACTGCCTAGAGATAAGTTTTTATTGACATCAGTTTTTCTCAGGAATATCATAGCAGTGTGACACTTTAGGCCAGTCGTGGCGCAGGGGCTCAAAGTGTTAGATCAATTGTAAGATCGACTGGTCGTGGGTTCGATCCCCACTTGAGGAAGTGAAATATTTATTTACATTTATATTTTCATTTCTTCACTCTGGTGTCGAGGCAAAGCACGGCGTTGAGTTCCGCCACCCAGCACGCAATGCCTCCAGAATTTGACGGGAAATGGGAAACGGAGTGTCTTAACACTAGGTTCCCTCTGCCTGCTGTGTGCGGGATACAGCGTGTAGCTGATTTAATTTAATTTTACTTTAGATAGCTATCATATTATTAGTATTTACTCATAAACTTTGTAGTTATCTTAGTGTTTCGATATATCAAAAACTTATAGTATACTAGAGGGCGCGCGCGGCTTCGCCCGCTTATTAGGAGTGAATTCTAAAAAAACCACGAAACACATGTTCAATAAAATATTTTTAACAGTATGAATTTAAATTTTTATAAAAATGGGTGGCGATTTAAAGATTTTTCCATATAAACTTTTAACCCCTTATTTGAACCCTTAGGGGGTGAATTCTGAAAAACCATGAAACACGTGTTCAATGAAATGTTTTTAAGAGTCTGAATTTCAAATTTTATAAAAATCGGTGCCGATTTAATTTTTTTTCCATACAAACTTTCAACCCGAATTTCATCCCTTTAGGGATAAAATTTTTCAAATTCCCTTCTTAGTGGATGTCCAGAATATGAAAATACACATCTGCCCAAATTTCACGTTTCTACGCACAGTGGTTACGGCTGTGCGTGCGTCTTACCTCAGTCAGTCAGCACAAGTCCTTTTATATATATAGATAATTATATATGAACGTATCAAATTAAATTATATGTTAAATGTTTTTAATATCTGTAAATATTTTTAATATTAAAGGGATGCCATTTCCCAATTTTTTTAGAAACCTCGAAACCAAGAAATCTATGTAGGTATGTGTCTATTTGCTTTGTTTTGTACATTTGTTGTTATACTAATTTAAAAAAATATAATTTAATGGATAACACACAAAGAAGCGAAGCATTAAATTTTTTTTACTATTTAAAATAGTTGCGGCAATCTATAAACTATAATTGTAGGTTGTGGGCTCGATTCTCACTCGGGGAAAGTAATATTTTATATTTCTATTTCTTTGCTCCAATAACGAGGCTAAGCGCAGCGTTGAGTTCCATCCCTCAACAATGCAATGCAAACATGGAAAGTGGAGAGCGGTCGCGTCTTAATGAAGACGGAGTGTTTTAACGCTAGGTTCTCAGATTCCCTCTGTCTACCCTAAATTGTAGTGTGTGCAACTATAATTTTACTATTAGCAATAACTGAACTTTAATCTGGCTTTACATTTTGCCCGTCGACCAGCTCAGACAGTGCGATGTCATTTATGATATACTATTATAATCTATTTAATATCAATGCTAGATTGTCTTATATTAAACTCATTTATAAACGTAGGTACTGTATTAGCTTAACACTGTATTCCGCATAAATTCTTGGTATAGGCAGAGGGAACAAAGTGCTGAAACACTCCGTTCTACACTCACCTCCCAATTATATTCGAGAAATTGAATGATGGGTGGCGAAACTCAACGTCGTACTTCATCTTATCACCAGAGCTGATTCTGGTTATTAATGATTTTGATGATGCTCATAAATGTTTTATATTAACTAGTAATTTATTATTCATTATTATTTTATATTAAAATAAAAATTGTTAATATGGGCCTCTAAGTTTAAATCGCATAAATTTGTGGACCCACAACCGTCGTGTTTAAGATCAAACATTGTACCTCTGCATCACGACGGCCTCTTGTATACATACTTTTATGCATATCGCTAACATTTTATGCAATTAACAGAAAACATTACCTTATAATGTGTCGTTAATGTTGTAATTATTACGCCGCCGAACGACGCTTATAATACCCTTACCAGTTTAATGAGATAAAACTCAAGTAGGTACCGACGCTAAGAGGTTATTATCTATAAAAAAAAAATTACAGTTTCACTTTACGTGTTCCGTATTGATTTTGTGACCATTATAAAGTGATTGAAAAAAACCAAAAGAAAATCTAATATTATTTTGATAGTATGTTTAAATATACTTTTTCTTTTCTTTATGTGAAATTTCATGATGCTTGCTATATTTTTTTGTAAACCTGGGGTAGGTATATTGTCATTCAATTCAACCACACACACACAGTATCTCGAAAATTCGGTTGCAACTAAAGAATGGAGTTTCTTAATACTAGGTTCCCAGCTTCCCTGTGCCTACCCTGCTACATTCGGGATATAGCGTAAAGCTCCACCATTCATCACGCAATGTTTAAAAAATTGAAGAGTTGAAAAATAGAGTGTTTCAACACTATATAATATTCACCAGTAAAAAGCGTGAAATTATAATATTATAATTAAAAACACAAAAACTACAATTTTAAGATCAATTTACAATCACATACAAAATATAATACTAAAGTCTCAAACTCTAGTCTAATGAACTTCGGGCTAGGACAGTGTCTCATTTGAATACGACCTTACAGTGCCTTATTAATACAGCCTGTCGGAAATAATGTACCGAACTATTTACATAATAAACGGTATTGTAAATAAGCTCCAACCCGGTCGAACTGACATTGTCAGTTTCGCATATTTCATAATGTTAAAATGACTTACAATTTTGGTTTTTAGTTGTTGTAC
Organism: Heliconius erato x Heliconius himera; assembly: GCA_013421005.1. Taxonomy (NCBI): domain Eukaryota; kingdom Metazoa; phylum Arthropoda; class Insecta; order Lepidoptera; family Nymphalidae; genus Heliconius; species Heliconius erato x Heliconius himera. Next base: position 35,663 of record JAATLQ010038483.1, on the reverse strand, counting down.
AAGTGTTTGTGTTTAGCCATTGAAGTTAAATTATTTAACTATTGTTTTGTAGTCTTAACACACTAGGTTACCCCTGCTGTGTGCGTGCTGCATATATACTTTTATAAAAATGTACTTTTAAAGATATCTTGATAGATTGTAATTAGAATTTTGCCTAGTTTAAACACTGTCTTGTGTCAGAAAAAGACTTCCAATTTCTTATTTTTTACCCCATTATTTTTTTTGTTAATTTAAATCGAACAACAAAATTTATTGATTCATCTGACTTCTTGACCTTTTTATTGAGACTATTTCACGTATTAATGAGATAATAATAGAGCTTGTTAGTATAGCAATAGTGAAACCAGTTTTATCACTTTGGATTATATAAATATAGATTAACTTATAGATAAATTAATATCAATGTATCTTTAATATATTGTAATATATTGAAATCAGCGTGCGTGGGCTGCGCACGCGCCACTCCTCTCCGCCATTACCATACTATATGTCATCTGTAACGTATAAAAACCATTTATAATTCTTCCACTGGAAAAACCATAGTTCTTTGTTGTAATTTTGTGTTGTGTTGATTGTTATGTTAATCGAAATTTTTGTTCTAATTCAATTAAAGTTAAGTCTAAGTTAATGTTTTTTTATGTAAATTATTAATGTGAGAATATATATATTAATAAATATTTTTTGGCTGTTTTCCTAAGATGTGGGCGGGGATATTGGAATCACTCCCATTCCTAATATATGGTATAGATAAAAAGTTTGCGAGGCTTTTTAATATTGCAGTTACTATAAACACTTATTATACCTTATTATAGCTTTACGCTGTGTCCTGTGAATAAAAGGTTCCCTATACTTAATCCTCGAGACTCCTCCTCAACTAGGTGTGTTGGGTGGCGGAACTCAATGCCACGCTTGTGCTACATAAATACTACATACTATACGTATTTAATTGAAATATTTTCTTTTCTTGATTGATTGGTTTAACTAAAAGTTGAATAATATTTATTAAATCACACAATCCATTCAAAACAAATAGCTTTATAAATTAAGTAAAAAAATCTTCGAAATCTTTAAACAAACAAACCCACACAAGTCGTTCATAATATATTACGACTATGACGTGTTAAAACGAGTCCACATTTCAATCATATTTGAAAGTGTAACTTGTCGGTAACATTTAAAGGTCATCTTTAAAACCTTTGACATATATCAACGTTGATAAACAGTTATAAGTAAGTACTCAGACCGCCTAATTATGCAAATTCATTCTGTTGCGCTGATTTACCACAAATTTAGTTTAGCCTTTGGCTGTGAAGTGTTACGTGATTACTACAGGTTCGAATCGTGTATCGTAGCGTGCTACGTTTTTATATGTGAGAGAAAATTGATGAGCTACTTAGTGTTAAAGCGCGGCGTAGTGTCCTGTCACTAGAAATGTTTTTTCTTTTAATTTGGAGAAGGGAGAGTCTTGACACTATATTCTCCTTGTTTATACTATTACTTATTATTTTGTATTCAGTGCAAAACATGAGTAATGTGTAAAAAAAAATACAAAGACCGATAATATTCTGAAATAATATATATTACCAGTAGATCAGGTTAAAAATGGAAATGGAATATATATATATATATATATATTAAAGTCAAAAGATATATTAAATTGTTTTATATAATGCAATATTTTGGCAAAACTTTACATAAGCGTCTCAAAGATATGCTGATCTTAAGTGACACTCGCGTTGCAGTGCAATTTACCCAAAAAAAATCTTAACAACTGTGTTACTGACCAAATGCCTCAACGAAATACCAACATTTTACAAATAATTACCATTTTTTACGACAGACTCTCGGACAATAAAGGTATTAAAACGGAGTGGAGAAATTAAATGGAAATATATGATATCAATGTTAATGCGCGATACAGTTTCTGGTGATGTGGACTGGACCCGGAGCTTTGGTAATTATTTAATCTTTTAAAGTTATTATATGCTGATATCTTGTTTTGTTGTAATGTGAATTGGAGTTCCTTTTTTAACTATATTCTTTTTTTTTTTTGGTTTTTTTTCCAGTTTCACGCATTTGTGTTCTGTGCAACCTAGTGTTAGGATAGTCCGTTCCCCACTTTCCGCAGAATTTTCCAAAGCGAAGAAATGGAAATACTAATAAATAATAATTCACTCCCCCGAATAAGAATCGAACCTACAAAGGTCGCGTTTAGTCACACGCTTGTGTCACTGCGCCACGACTCCCCCAGCTAACTGTATAAGTAATACAATCAATTTGCATCCTTTTTATTGTGAAAATTGCTTTATTAAAAAATCTAGTATGTACTTTATGTATAATTCCTAGATATTTTATATGTACTAACCGTAAAGGCGTTAAAGTTAAATAAAGTTAAAGTTATACTCTAATTTCGATCTACACTTTCAGTTCAAGATGTAATTTCTTAGATATCGATATTAGATGACTATATTATTTTGACTATTTATTGTTGTAATAGAAATATTTAGAGAAACATACATTACAAATAAATATATAGATAAAAATTAATAAATTAATTACATATAATATGAAGGACTTGCTTGAAATAACAATAGCTAAAATAATAGAAATAATTAATTTAAAGACTGGGTTGTATCAGAAAATTTTCTCGAAAGTAACCCTAATAACCTCAAGGAACCCGTTCGCATAATCTCCGATGTTCTTCTTTTTGCTGGCAAAAAGTTCGCGGTCCGAACAAAGTGATCGTTTTCTTTGACTTTTTACGATCGCTACGTAAATTCAATGTCTTTACGATACAAAATGCATAAGTAGCTAAGCCTCCATTTCCGTAAGCACCCTTTTATGCGCCACGCCGTATTGAAAATAAACATATATTTTATGGTAAAATTATGTCTCAATAAGATTAGATAAACACGCCTATAGCCTTTCTAAGTTGTAATAAATATATATTTTTTATTAAGTTAGAGTATATTTTAGTTTTTTCATTTTATATATAATAAAAAGAAAATTAAACTACAGTGATTTGTCATTTTTTAACTTAAATAATCACATCAAGCTTTTACAGCAAAGGAAGTTACAATCGTAGTATGATATACCTATGTACAATTTATAATTATCCTTCCTTCTTGATAGTATAAAAAGATACATTCTATGTCTCTACATATTACTGTTATAAATTAAGTATTAAGATAAGTTTGTATATAGATATAGTTACAAGCTGGTATGTAGCTAATATTATAGATAATATTGTATAGGAATTGTATAGAAATAAGTATTTTTTTTGTATATTTTTTTATGAAAACATTGCTAATAGGCGTGCGACTGTAATTGCGACAGGTTGTGTGGGTTCGATTCTCACTTAAATAGAATGAAATATTTAATACCTCCATTTCTTCACTCCGGTGTGGACGCATTCCCTCCAGAAACCACCAGAAATTGGAGAGAGGAGTGACTTAACACTAGGCTCCCTCTGCCTATGATTGCAAGATAAAAATCACATAATACATTAAACACGTTATAATATGTAATAACCTTTACAAGAACTAAAATAACTACTAGTGAAATGAAACAAGTTTTCACGTATTAATATTTTGTTTTTGTCATAGTAAAAAATGATAACAATAATATATAGTAGTCAATTATATGAGTCTTATTTATCAACGGAAAAATCTCTTTACCCTTACCCTTTAAAGGTCAGCTCAAATAACTGGTGCAATATTTAACAATATAAACAGTGAAATAGCCTCACCTTTTACACCTAAAAATAATTGTATTTAAGTATCTATTTTGGTATTATATGTAATTTTTAATGAGCTTATTGTGTTGATTTATGCATTTTTTGAGATTTATTTTTGTTTAATGATTATAAATTTGAAAAGATATTAAAATTGTGTGTTTTATTTAGCCGATTTCTCTTTATCCTTATCTACTCTTAATTTTTTTTATAGCCTCACGCTGTATCTCACATTTAGAAGGATAGACATAAGAAACCTAGTACCATACTTCTGTTCTTCTGGAAGCAGGGCGGCGTTGAGTTCCGCCGTTCAATATTATTAGTTTTTAAATATCAAACTAAATTATAAGCTAAACTTAATAGCAAAAAAAATACACCTACAATAATTACTTTAATGATCATAATACTATACCTTTAGAGTTGCTACATTCATTATCGATACTTTCTAAGCACTAAGTACTGAATAACACGCAATTGCTGATTAATAGCACTATGAGATAACGAAATTGCAACCCGCGGTCATACTTTAATACATTTTTTTCAAGCTTCACGCTGTATCTTGCACATTGTAGGGTACGCAGAGAGAATCGAGTGCTAAGCAGTCCGTTTTTTTTATTTCCATTGAATTTTTGAGTCATTGCGTGTTGAGTGGCAAAAGTCAACACCGCCCTTTTTCTTGCTACCATCGTACTAGGAAATGAAAATATTAAATAATTTATCCGAGTGAAAAATGAACTCACAACCTTCGCGCTTATAGTCACATGTTCATGCCATTTCACCATGACGGTCTTAACTTACATGCTTTCATACATTAATTTTAAAATTATTATACAGTGACATAACTTATGTCGGTACATCTCAATCACTAAGATGACATCATCCGAACTAACACGAGATTTCTTCAATACCGGTTCTTATCAAAATATAATTTATAACAGGGTAATTAAAGTATACCTAACAACAAGACATATCGGTATCATTAAACGGAAAGTAAATGACAAAATTGTAATTTATCATCGGCTATAACGAACGGACGAGGTTTCGATAATTACCGAAACACGCCTCGGCTACTTTTGTGCAAGAGTAAAAAAAAAGATTTAATAAAATAAAACTGGTTCACAGTTCGCGAGGTCTCGGAGATATCAAAATAAAGAAATTATCTCGATCGAGTAACGAGCTGTGGGCCGCGTTATCGATAAAAACATCCACTTTTATGTCCAGCCCTAACGGTCAGCGTAAATTCGACGTGTTATGACTCTCTATGGCTTTATTAAGTAGTGATGTGTGCTGTAACGTTAACGGATTCACGCTTATTTTTTATTAAAAATATTATTATAAATATAATAGATAGATAGATGCTAGTTTAGCAGAATTAGGAGTTTTGCAACGGTAGGTACACAGTGGTTGCGGGCTTGACTTCCACACGCAAAATATTTACAATAATTCACTGCCAAATCAAATAATGTAGCTAAAATGGGCAGAAAGTGCAGAAAACAAGAGATATGATTATAAAAAATAAAACATCGTCTGTTCTATAATCTTGAAAAGTACAACATCCACAAACTATATATTTTCACGAAGTTTATAAACTTACAGTAATAGTGTTAACTAAGAATTGACCATAAACACAATATCAAAGTTTATAACACCCAGTCATCTAATTAGAGCTCCAGGCTCGCTTTTCTTGATGTTGTAGTAAAAAGCAATAGTAATTTACTGAAATCACTCTCGATATCGATTACCGCTGATAATGGTGCAACACTATTTGTTAAATTTCATCGATCGATTTCGTTTATAAGTTTAATCTATACATGTAAGGTTGGCTCTGAACTGATTTTGATAATACTTAGATTATCATATAGATAAAGACATCGTATATTCGATATTTTATTATGTTGTTGATTGTGGGTACATATTATGGAATGTGTAAAGATTCTAATGAAAGTGAAAGATCACTTTCCATTTAAAAATAGAGTATTTAGTAGCGATACTTCTCTTTGAATTGGTATAAAATTTACATATATATATTTTTATTCACGTTGTATCCTGCACAAAGCAGGGATAGGTAGAAGGAACCTGGAAGATACTCCATTCCTAATTAAAACACTTCCGTTCCCCACTCTCCGACGAATTCAAAAAGAAGAAAATTAAAATATGGTAAATGATATGAATGAGTGTATCTATACTACTAATATAATAAACCGGAAGAGTTTGTTTGTTTGCTTAAATATTAAGATCTTTAGAACGTCCTCCAGTTCTCACAAGAAGCCACGTAGTGCTTGCACTTTCATAAAATTATGAAAAATGATTGAATGCAGCATAATAAAATAATTACAAAGGATATGCGGGCGAAGCCGCGAGTAGGCCGCTACTAGTTTATAAATATTTTAGATATGTGTAAATCTACAAATGTACATATAGGTTTAACACATGTTTTAAATACATATAACAACTTACAGTCAGTAATTGAAATAAATAATTTAATATATTTCATATTTTTTTTCACTTAATCGTATTAATTGCTACATTTTACTCCTTTTAATTTGTTATCAAAAATCTTATGCTGTCAAACACTGATAATATAATTGTTTGCTTTTTAAAATGTCATATTTGATTTCTAGTCATAAAACATACGATTTATATTTCAAAGCTCTAAATATTTATTTCATAAATAAGCTGTAAAATTAAAATAAGTCAATATTTGTCATTTAAGTATTATCTCAATTAATTATTATTAATCACATATCATGTACTGCGATTCGATTCGATGAAATGTCAACTGAAAAATATCACTTTTCTTAATTAACCGCCGCATTCAATGAACATTATTTTTTATTTCGATTTTTTTTTATTTATATAGTAGACCTAGTAATAATTAAGTTTATATTGAGTAGGTGTGAGTGAGAGAGAACTTAGAGGCCGTATTGCAAAGCGTATATATTTAAATTCGTAGTTTATATTTGGAATATTTGTATATCTTTTGAAGTAAGAATTGAATTTACGATACATGTGTCTGCTTCCATGACATAGAGAACATGTATAGTTAATCTATGAAATTCAGCTAAATAATCAACGCTACATTCTAATCAAAAGAAATAAACTTAAAACATTAAGATAATATCATTTTGTTGATTCCTCTTAATCGAATTAAAGAATACATAAAATTCTCTAAAACGATAATCAATTTAAATACTTATCTACGCCATTACAATTTTTGTGAATAAAATTTACATTTAGCACATGTACGATTTCATAATAACATAATATTATGTGTATAATATGCGACAGGTCTTCGCGAAATATAACGTTCGGAAATTGTTAAATCGTGTATAGAAGACACGCGTGTCAAAATTTTGATTATAATATAATATACCTTTCCTAGAACTATGTATATAAAATGTATATATACTATGTATATAAAAATCAACCATGTCATAGAGAATAAAGATGCTGAAATGTATGAAAGTTTGTATTTTTTTAGTTATTAATAGTATTAATGTATTTTTTGTTATGTTCAATTTGCATTCTTGGTGTAATGTGAAATAATTTGAAATTTCGTCATGTGTCAATACAATTTTTTTTTAAAGCAGGCATGGTTCAACGTAATCTAATTTTTTTATAATATTGATACAAAATCTATATTATAGGTTCATAGATAACTCTCTTATGACCATAAGATATATATAATCCTTTACAATGTTTTGCTACATCGTATCACTGTCATCTTGGCGCTCGCCTTAAGTTTGAGAGCAAATTTTACTCTATTTTGGTAACATTGGGGAAAAACATTTTTCTCAGCAGGATTTTAACTTGATAATCTTCAAAATATCAGTTCAAAAAATAAATTTTAGTTTTTTTTTTCTTTGTATATTTTTAGATTATTATAGAAAATATATTGAGGTCCCAAATTCACCTTTAGAAAAATAGCATTAAAAACAAAAACGACTTTTTATTAAGATTAAGTAGATATTTTAAGGTTACTTTAGAAGTCGAAATTTGTTTTTTTTTTATTATTCTGTAATTATGGAAGAAAAAAACTAAAAATTCGCTTTTACAGATCGCGTGATTGTCAGAATAAAATATTGCGTGACAATTTAACTTTCTTTGAAATGATAAGAGATTGAAATTGAATGAGATTTTTATTAATGGACATTTTTTTATTGCGTTTAAATTAACATTTATAGCCATAATATTTTTTTATGTAAATATAAATAGTGTCCGGCTATGTACCCAGTAATAGTGAGGCCAGTCGTGGCGCAGGGACACAAAATGTGACTGTAAAACCGACTGGCTGGGGTTTCGATCCCCACTAGAGGAGATGAAATATTTATTTACATTTATATTTTCATTTCTTCGCTCTGGTGCTGAGGCAAAGCGCGGCGTTGAGTTTCACCACTCAACAATGAAAGTGGGAAACGGAGTGTCTTAACACTAAGTACGAACTGCCTACCCTGCTGTGTGCGGGAAGCAGCGTGAAGCTAATTTATTTATTTATTTATTAAATAGTGTCAAGTTATATGTCACCATATTAATATTTGAATAAATAACGCTGTAACTATAGGGCTTTGGGCAAAATAAGCTTGAAAGTTGATTTAAGTGAAGAAATAATAATAAAAAAAAGTATAATTTTTATGACTCAGACAAATAATTATATAAATATTTTAATAAGCATTTTTAATGTGAATATATGATAGATTTATTTCATCAAATACTCCAGTGAAAAGATTTTATTTCAAACTTACTATTTTTATTTAGAGACGCGCTCTTAGATAACGAGGTGACACAGCGTTGTGACTGTAAACGCGACGGTTGTTGGTTCGATTACCGCTCAGGGTAGTGAAATATTTAATAATACCGTACCATGCTCTATTAACAAGATAAAGATAACAAGATAACACGCAATATCTTGAAGACTCGGTGGAAAGTGGAAGACAGAGTGTCTTAGCACTACGTTCCTCCACTTAACCTACTAGTACCGAGATACCACGTGAAGTTAAAATAAAAAAAAGTAATAACACCTACATATATATGAGTGTGTGTTATTTTAAAGAAGCTCATTAGGGCGGGTGCAGGTCGGCGCGGCGCGTCGCGTGCGCACCACAATGGCGCACGTCTAAATAAATCATCTCGTCATTTGCGACGCGCGTTTTTGTGCCACTTTGTTATTATGACCTAATGGCTTTTGAATGAATGTTTGGACATTTTATTATCTATATAGTGGCTCATTTGAAAATGTATTATAGTAATTGTAAAGTTTGCTGTTATAATTATTATTAATATTTGTGATATAATTAATTCTTTATAATTTTAACCTAGTGTAATTGTACATGTTTCAGTAGTTATTATTTTAACTTAAAGTTTTTTTTGGTGTATACTCAGATAAATAATATTTTTATTTTTTTTTATTTTGTGCAATATCTTATAGTTAAAGGACGCCTATTGATATATCGTTTCATTCCTCTATTTTTAATGCCTCTAGCATATTTTAAAACAAATGTTCCACTGTACTTGTCTTCTTTTTCTTTTTTCTTATTTATATAAAACCTAAATATTGTACGTATTTAAATAGAATTAGAAAGAATAATATAATGTGTATATAGATACTTACTTAGGCTTTACGGTATATATTAAAGAATGTTATACATTAAAGTATTTCCATCCAGCGCGCGCCATTCGATTAGGCGAGACTAATTCACATAACGAGGTGCGGCGGAGGCGTTGGGTCGCATTAGTGTGGACGCGCCTTTACAGCAATGAGTTCCGCCTGTGATGAGGTGACATTACGTATAGAATCACGTATTTTTATAAATATAATATAGAATAGAAGTATTAAAAGTATATACAACTTGTTTACTAGATTATTTTATATAATGTTATAGAGATTGATCGATTTTTGATTAAAAATTCAAAATAAAAACGTCAATTGTTAATTATATTGTAAAATGCGGCGATTTTGTTATGTATTTACGATTGTAGCACTGTAAAAGGTGGTTTCTGGGTAAGAAATGCCTATGAAGTAAAATTTAGGTAATTTAATTTTTTTCTGTCTATCTTTTCTAAGCACAAAACTACAGAGTAGGTTATGCACTCTCTTCTACATAAGCTCTCGATATAATATCCTTACATTGTATTATTTTTGAATATACATTTTAAAGAAAAAACATTTTAATACTTCGACGATGTAACCAAGCCAATTATTTATTTGTTCAAATAACAAAACTAATTCTCTTGATGAATAAAAACAGGAAAGAAAGTTTTTTTTCTTAATTAAGGTTGTGAAAGTGAGCAATTGTGATACAAATCAATTTAGATTTGATTATGAAGTGCGCTCTCGTGTGCTTGTCATAACATCTACGTAATTAGTTGCTCTTCTTTCATTTCTTTTGGAGCCACACTGCGGAAATGTTTTAGAAATTTAATTGTATCTCTGAATATAATATAGAAAAATTATGGTAGAGAGGGTTTTCATTATGATATATATTGATTTTAAAAGGTCATTTAATTTTATTTTGGGAGTATCTATCACTTATAACCCACAAATAACCTCTCTTTCTCATGTGATAACCAAGATGTACTAATATATTATGAATATAGTTCATTTTATTAAAAAAATATTGACCGACTTCTTTTTCTAATTTACTGGAAGTTTAATAAGAAAATTTATTGTTTCAGGTAATAGCACAATTAATGTTTTCACAGCCATATTCTTACAACTTGAAATGTAAGTATTCTATCTTCAAATATTATTAGTAAGTATTTTTTATATAATTATTCTAATTTTTGGCGATCAAGAGATATCAAGGGACCTTTTGTCGCGCAGGACCACAGGCGTGCAACTGTAACCTCGACAGGTTGTGAGCTTGATTTCCTGTCGAGGGGTTTTGTTGCCTCGCTCTGGTAGAGAAACAAAGCGCGGCGTTGAGTTCCGCCACTCATGCAATGCTTCCAGAATTCGGTGGATAATGGGAAACGGAAGTGTCTTAATGGGAACTGAGTGCGTTACCACTAGGTCCCCGGGTTTCCTCTGCCTAGTCTGCTATATGCAGGATGCTGTGTAAAACTGAAAAAGAGATATCAAATTCTTATTAAACACACACAAACTTCAAAAACACAGTTCAATATAATATATAAGTATACAGAAATATGTAAAGAATAATAATAATATAATGTATATGAGAATCAAAAACTTACAATTTCTAAGCTTTTCTCTATATGATAAGCTCTAAGAATGCAACGTAAATTTGTTAAACAAAATGGCCGTAGAACGATTTGCATTTTATCTCGAGACCAATTAATTTTACACCATATTGCTATTTATTGAGCGGAATTATGCGTGTCTTGAATTTTAATTTTAATTAAATTTATTTTTGTTCTTCATTATCATTTTACAGTTCGTTTATGTTATTGCTTTAGAAATACTGATTCGTATATATTGTTTTTATCTTCCCGCATTCGCTACCCCTACACTGCAGGTTTTACCCAGTTTTACGTATCGCTCGTTTGGTGCAACAATGACGTATTTGCAGTTTTTGACTTATTGCAGGAAACGAACTTGTTTTATATAAAAAACGAAATGATGTGATAGTTCTACTAAAATACCGATGTGCTAAGACTCTGTTTATAATATAAATGTTTTAAATATTAAAAAAAATACGTGTTGAGAACATTACAGAGTACAGATATATTTTAACCATTTTCTTATTATATATTGTAGTAATACTTTAACAAATATTACTACAATAATTAATGTAAATAATTGTACGAAAATAAAATGATAAACAAAAAGTCATTTTGTCAGCTATAACCGAAACATCAATAGAAATTCTACAAATTATCTATTAAATATCTTCGATTTTATCAGTGGGATTGTAAGCAACCAGCCGAGGCTTGACAATATAGATACATATGTATATGTACATGCTTACACCTGTTCTTATACTGTACTTTGAAGACAAATTTTAACTTGGAAATGAAATGTTTTTAAACTTTGTTATATAAAATATTGATAATATAGCAGCATTTTTTCGTAATATATGCATAACAATTTTAAAAATCCTAATAGTACTATCAACCAGAGACCAGTCGTGGCGCATAGGCACAAGCGTATGACTGTAAACTCGGCAGGGTTTGAGTTCCCACTCGAGGAAATGAATTGCATATTTTCATTTCTGCGCTTTAGTGTAGAGGCAAAGCGCGGCGCAGAGCTCCGCCACTCAACACGCAATGTCTCTAGAATTTGGCGGAAATTGGAGAGTGGAGTGTCTTTACACTACAAAATAATATATTCATGTTATATAATCAATTTCATACGAAATCGATACCATTTCTATATTCTCAAGGAGCACAGTACAAACAATAACTAAAACTGACGTGACCACCTGTTGTGATCTTTCATAGCCGCATCTCATTATGCACGATCGTAGGCGACGCTGCCTCTTAACTTTTGTCACGGCGCAAAGTTAATTTTCATTAATTCTTTCATAATAATATAGGAACGCGCCCAACGACGCCATAACACTTAGCACATAGTAACGTAGCACAATTAAAATGTATATTTTATTTGAATTCCCAACATCATGCGCTGTTTAATTGTCTACATATCTTTCTGTGTAATGTAATTTTCTAAATGTTTGTGTTGGTTTATGTTGGGTGGTTTTTTTTCTTTAATTTGATGAGGCCAGTCGTGGCGCAGCGACACGAGGTGTGACTGTAAAACCGACTGTTTGTGGGTTCGATCCCCACTCGAGGAGATGCAATATTTACTTAAATTTATATTGCCATTTCTTCGCTCTGGTGTCGAGGTTAAGCGCGGCTTTGAGTTCTGCCACTCAACACGCAATGCCTCCAGAACTCGGCAGAAAGTAGGGAACGGAGTGTCTTAACACTAGGTTCCCTCTGCCTGTTTGCGGGATACAGCGTGAAGCTGATTTATTTTATTTATTTTGTTTTAATTTGGTAAAGTCTCTTCTTGTTATTTACGTTTTTGTAGAGTATATTGAATCTAAATAGTTACATAATATACTAGTAATATATCTTCTTTATACCTAACGACTATTGACAGTTTATACAAATGAGATAACACAAGAGTACATACTAGTTCATCGAACAAAAACAAAAATACTACCCAGAAAGCAATAAATTGAACGATTTCCTGCCACAGAGTGGACCAGTTTATCTATAGAAATGTGGAAATTACTAGGCTCTGGCTAGAAACAACTGCCTTTCATTGCCTTGCCCTCAGACTGTAATTTAGTAAAGGAAACACTTACACTCCTATAGCACTAATTAACAAGAATATGGGGGTACGGCTTTCAACGTTTGTTCGTTCGTTGAAGTGATGACTTTGTTGTGGTGAAGCTAGGAATGGTAGCAGGTTCAAATCTGAGAGATATGTTTTCAAAAGTTACATGTAATGTAGAGTTTTATTGAATTATCTCAATAAGGAGTACAAAAAGGAAAAGCAAATTTCTAGTTGTATTCTTCTGTATAATATAATTTTAATACCATATAATAACAAATATATATTGTATACAATACATATTTGTTATATTATATGGATCAAACAAAATCTACTTAAAAAAATCAGCTTCACGCTGTATCCCGCAAACAGCAGGGTAGGCAGAAGGAACTTAGTATTAAGACACTCCGTTCCCCACTTTCTGCCGGTTTCTGGAGGCATTGCGTGTTGAGTGGCAGAACTCAACGCCGCGCTTTACCTCGACACCAGAGCGAAGAAATGGAAATATACTTACTTTTACATAATACGCTGGAAAGCTTATAATTATATAAATTAATTTGTCCAACCATCATAATAATACAAACCTATTTTCATATTAAATTACCGGTAAATAAATAAATAATTAAAATTAATTATTTTTTGAGACCTATGTATATTATCTTGGCACCACTCGTCCGCCTGGCGTAGATCACGTTAACAAGACAGTAAGGTGTCCGGTCGATGTTATCGTGTTTGTATGTTCCATGTTTTTATGTAATAAATGGTAAAAAATGACATTTGCTTAATTAGATGATTAGTAGTCTTTTAGTAAGCAAGTTATGGTTTTTATATTTCTGATTTATGTTTCTCATAATATTAATTTGAGGCCAGTCGTGGTGCATAGGCACAGAGTGTGACTGTAAAATCGACTGGTTGTGGGTTCGATCCCCACTCGAGGAAATGAAATATTTACTTAAATTTATAATTTCCATTTCTTCACTCTGGTGTCGAGGCAAAGTGCGGCGTTGAGTTCTGTTACTCAACACGCAATGCCTCCAATTCGGTAGAAAGTGAGGAACGGAGTGTCTTAACACTAGGTTACCTCTGCCTACCCTGCTGTGTGCGGTGTACAGCGTGAAGCTGATTTTTATTTTATAATATAAATAAACATATTATGTAGACGTATAATGTATGTAGTATTTTTATCTTCACTGCTGAACGTAGGCTTTCGTTATAGAGTGTCAATCATTCCAGCTTATTTATTATTCCCAATAAACCAACTCTCCTCCTCCCATATATTGTTTGTGAATACTCTATATTTATATTGTCGATGTCAGTACAGAATCTTTTAACTATAAAAATACGTTTTTTACTTTAAAACTGTCTTAAAAAAGACGTGATAACTTTAAAATACTGACAGTACTGATATTGTATTGTTTTATTGAACCTAATATATAACTAAGCTAATTTATCATTGCACAACCAGAATGAGGAATTCTTCAAAATATTATTTTAACGATTGTTCAAAATATTCTTTTTCAAATTTATATCTTAATTTATTTCTCCTAAACTTTTCTTGTTTTTGGTTATTCTTTCTTACTCCTCGTTAAGAGCTGGGCTGATTTTTATGAAATTTTGCTAATACCTATAATGAAACCGTAACGGATCGGTTGCTGTACTTGGCAGATATTTAAGAAAAAATGTTATAGAGGACATTTATTAATGTAATAGAAAACAAAACAATGATTTTTAAAATTTTTATCTGCTTGTCTGTGCGTTTGTTATCGCTAATCTTAGATTACACTTAAACAACCCACGAAAAACATAACTGAAAGCCAAGTTCATAATTGACAATATTTTACGTAGAGACTATTTCGTACTTCTAGGTCTACTCTAGGTCTAGGTACTCTGTATAAGATAGCGACTATACTGGATTCGTATTATTTTGTTATTATTTCGATTGATAGTAAAAAATAGCCAAGTCAAGTATTTTTTTAATATTTATATCAATTATTAGGCCCATATAGATCTCAATTTTGTAAGTGATGTCAAAAGCAATACGTCGCTTTTTCAATTCAATATTGAACTTGGCTCTCATTTCACATTTATATTTTCGCTGGGATATAATATTTATAGTGACACCTTATTTCCAATCAGTACATTGTCTGCCAGAGCCCGGCCGCTGTATAGTATTTTATAAATATTTAATTTACTAAATTAGTTTTGGTGGCGTAGCGGATGATCAGGCCATCGCACCTGCGGTAGCATCCAAGCGCCGTAAGATACTATATTAACGATGCTCTTTTATTTTTACACCCGACGCCGCGAGCTAAAGGTTATAACAGGGACGGAGTTTCGATCTGATCGACACTTTTTTTAATCGATATTTTATTGTTTTTTTTTAATGTATAGTTGGTACCTATGTTTTATTTAAATACGTCAAGTATTACGCTACCACCGTTATATAGAGTCTTCATTTATTTTATAACTAGAGGCCCACTAACGGCTTCGCCCGCATTCCACCTATAATACTTTTATTATGCTGCACTTGCCGACAGGTTGATGAATTCAATAATGAACAACTTATTTTCATAATTCTGAGAAAGTGCAAGCACTACGTGGCTGTATGAGAGGACGTCATCGGCGACAAGAACGCTCCCCGTGGGACTCGGGACTAGGCTAGCAACCGTAAACACAGCAATGAACATTTTCTCGAAAAGTATACGTCCAAATTACATGCTATAAAAGCCAAAGATTATCTTAATTAAATTTTCTAGATGATGAAATAACTTTCGCTTGTAAGTTTCAGTATTATTATTTTTTGCCACAAAATGCTTTATTCTCACTTATTTATAAGAGATTTTCTATCTCTTACGGTCAATTCAATGGCTTTTTTATTATTATTGAAGGATGGAGCTATCATACAAAATAGAAAAAGTAAATCGTATCAGTGGATCCAGAGATATTAGCGCTCAAACAAACAAACAAACTCTTCCGTTTTATTATATTAGTTTGTATTTATCACAATGATAACTTATTCCTGTAATATTATTATTTATATTGCTAGAGTGTACATAAAAATCTAATATAATATATTATTCTAAAGAATCATATAAAATATAGCGTTTATATACGACATTACAATATAATAAAGTAACCTATGACCCGAACATAAAATAAATGAAGTAGGTAAAATTATGATTAATGATAGTTATATCTTTAAAGTCGTGACATTTATACATATACACATATTTTATAAATATATTTTAACTGGGATGATAAATATATACATAATTTTTTTCTTAGTTTTTATTCTTTGACGCAATTTCTCGCATTTAGTGAATTACGTAAGACGTAGAGCTCAGCCACTTAACACGCAATCTCGCGAAAATTTGGCGGTAAGTTGATATTGGAGTGTCTTATCACTGGGCTCTCTCTACCCACCTAAAAATAAATAGTTAAATACAGTTGTAGAATCCACAGTTCCAAGCACCCAATAGCTATTAAAAAGTAGTTTTATTTCATATTTAAAATTTCATTACTACCGTAACAAATATTATTCCAGTACAGTACCCATAATATATTTTATGGTAATAGAAATTGCAAAGTGCAATAATATACTGAATGTAAATTGCTCGTTTAAAGTCGAGTAGAGTGCGGACCTGTTCACATCTTTCGGCATCTGGCCGGTCGGAGGCTGCGATCTCGAGATAGCCGGGTCACTGTCCCCACACTCTCTGAGCGTCGTTCTGCTTGCGACCAACCAATATTACCAATATTAAGTTAAATATAATATTAATAAAATATATGTAATTAGTAAGTAGAGTAGAGTGCAAACTAATCACATCAAGAACTGGTGTGGTTATTTGGTACTGCTTGCAAAGAACTAAAGCTTGCAAGTAATTATGCCAGTTTGATGTAGTCGAGGTGTGTTTATACTTTAAAATTATTCCTAAATTAAAAAATAGAGAACGAAACACAACATAACGTAACATCTTCTGCTAATTTAGAATTGTTAGTAACGTTGCCGTAACTGAAATATATTTTTGATAATTTGTAAGAGTATATTTTTTATGGCGTAAAATTTAAATGTTTGAATTGAATTTTCTTTTTGGGTTTGCATTGACTAGACCGTGAGTCTGGCCAAGTAACGATAGAAAAACATCAATAATCAACTTCACGCACGCAGCAGGGTAGGCAGAGGGAACCTAGTGTTAAGACACTCCGTTGTCCACTTTCCGCCAAATTCTGGAGGCAATGCGTGTTGAGCGTTGTTGTCACACCAAAGAAATTTTTAAATAAATATTTCATTCCGTCAAGTGAACATCGAACCCACAACCAGTCGCGTTTACACTCACGCTTTGTGCTCCTGCGCCACAACTGGTCTCTGAAACACCAATAAATTTGATTTTTTAAATTAATTAATATCGTTGTATCAATTTCGTTACAAGAGGAACGTTCTCACCAAGAGCCTCGGACCGGACCGTGCGACAGAATAAGAAACTAGAGCGGGCTGTTTTGTAATATCGGTGATTATACTCCACTGGGTCTAACGGATCTACCAAATATATGTGACAACCTTGTAACGAATAGTTTCTGCTAACACGGTTGAAGGTTGACAACGAGATATGTGCGAGTATATCAAAAAAACACATAAAAATGTATATAAAAATGTATCTGTAAACAAATATAATATGTATATAAGTTGGATATTTTTTTAATAAATAATAGCTATTTAGTAAAGTATTTTAAGATATTTTTAATCTAAATAGTTTAGGTCTAATTTTAAATTGCAGCAAAAAGTATTCGTAGTATTCGTGTTTGAACTCTATCTATCAATCGGTCGCGTAGCTGCAGGCGCAAAGCTAACGGTCGTACAAAATAAAAGATATCCTTATAATTAAATGCACAGTTTTTTTTTTCTGTGAAGCTAATTATGGATTGATGATCTTATTTAAATGAAATTAAAGAAAAAAATATACAAAAAACATAATGGAAGTCGTGATTAAGTAGGTAAAAATTTAAATTATCAGTTTTGCATCAGCGAAAAAAAAAATTAAATCTTTTATTATGACGAAGAAAAAAAATCGTTTAAGGAAAATAATATATGCCTTTTATATTTTTTTTATATAGTAATTGCCTTTTATATTTCTTTATTTCTAAGCACACGATTAAACAAAAACAACTATCAAACAGATAGAAACTCTGTGTAAAAACGTCCGATCCAACTATTATTACGGCTTTATATATTTTAACTTGCGAAAAAAATATATTATCAAAAACGACATACATAAATTATAACAAAATCTCGAAATACAAAGACATCAATGTGTTTATTATCTTTATTATTTGAATAGCACTTTAAAAATATAATAACATTAGTACTATTTCAATTCAATTCAGCTTCACGCTGTATCACGCAGTTGAGTGGCAGAACTCAAGCCGCGCTTAACCTGGACACCAGAGGGTAAGAAATGGAAATATAAATTTAAGTAAATATTTCATCTCCTCGAGTGGGGATCGAACCCACAACCAGTCGATTTTACAATCACACCTCGTGCCGCTGCACCACCACTGGCCTCAACATTAGTACTAAATATTTCAATATTTTTATATAGACAAAAACAATTTTAATATCGAACGGGCGTGCGTGGGCGCAGCAGAATGCGGCGACAAAAGCACAGTGACAGATAGAACACTTGAATCACAATGTATAGTGTCTTTTATATTTTATTTTCAACGGACGGACAGAAGCTATAACTGTCATATTTGTAATTACATCCATATTTTATTTTATAGTGGATCTTTACGTGCTCGCTGGTGCACTTTTGTCCGGGACTACCGTAGGGAATAATTCGGTAGCTTTATTATACAAGGAAAGGATAAATTCACTTGATAATGTTTAAGGTTTTTTGTGTCTGTACTGTAGTCATTGAAATGATGAAATTGATACCCGTTTGAATAAATAATAATATACAGTTGATATAAATGTACCTACGCTGTGTGACGGTAAAATGTTTCTTTTTAATAGAATGTCTGCGTGGTATTTTTTTTTTTAGATATTTGTATGTTCTTTTAATTTGTTGTGTTTTTTACTCTGTTTTTTTTTTCGTTTTACTTTTCTATTCTAACAATGTTTGTGATAGGTTTCCTTGCTGACTCTAATTGTTTAGTCGGATCGTGGGTTCGATTCCACTTGAGTACGTATGTTTAGGTATTTGTTTATGTATGTAAATACATAGTATAAGCAATTAAGTTATTATTAAACGTATATTATAAATTTAACCTACAACACCTTAATTTAAAACGTAACCTATTAACCCACCACCTGACGGAAGTTTAAAATTTATCATAATATATATTATTATACGCAGGTAAATTTATACGAACAATTATTATTTATTATTATTATATTAATATTCATGGAGACCCTATATATATATGATAAAAAGGTTTTTCCTTGATCTATTTCACCTTTGCGCGACACGGCCGAGGTCGCGGGTGTCATTCGCAACTCGAATAACGATAAAAACGCCTCATTATCCTTCAACGACTTACCGCATTTAATTGTATTTTACACATATTTCTACTAAATTATTATGTTGTTTTTTTTATTTCTTTATAGATATTAGTAGGTATGTAAGGTTATTCTTTGAATTTACCTTTGTGATAATTTTTCCACAATGTTTTTGCTTCTAATTTTGCTTGTTTACAGATGTTAAGTAATCCAAGTTGACTAGTACTACCCGAGTGGGATCGAACTCGCAATCATCGCGACTATAGTCAGGCGCTACGCTTTGTTAGCCTCAAGGATTCACAATGTTATACATCTAAGCTTTTAATAATTTTTTTTAGAAGTACGTAAATGTATAAATATAAACCTTTGAAGTTATATTACAGTCTTTTTTAAATTCCAGCTTTTTTATAGTTTCAAGTATGTATTTTTCTCCCACCTTCACATTATATCCCGCATATAGCAATATAGACGGAGGGAATATATTGTTAAGACATTTCGTTCCCTATTTTCCAAAAAATTTTCAAGAAATTGTGTGTTGAATGGTGAAACTCAAAGCCGCGCCTTTTCTAATTCTTCCCAGAGTAAGGCGAACCCACAATTTTCTCATTTAGTTAGATACTGTGCCGCTATGTCACGAGAACCTCTATGTGCATATGTTTAAAAAACTCTTTTTCATATTTAAATATTTATGTTGTATTTATTATTCAAAGTAATTAAACAAAATGTATATAAATTAACACTTTAAAATTTGGTTTTACCTTATGTACGAGAATTAAAATTTCTATTATAGTGTCGAATTGACACACAACCTTTTCAATCTTATATTGTGATTTTTTTTAATTGTAATATTCTTAGTAATTAATTTTACTAACTATGAAAAAAATATTTTTATAACAATAAAGCACACTTTGATGTTGCGAAAGAGATGAGTATCTTTTCTAATTTTGCATGTTTAATTAATTAATTTATACAAAATGGACGTTTGTTAGTTTTTTCAATTAGAAACATCTCTTTATCTTTAGCGATTGTGATAATTTATGCTATATTTTAAATACCACACTTAATTTTTTTTATAATATGTAATGTAATAATATTAGTTATTCATCTATGTAAATCTATGGAAGAATTATATAATAGTAAGGGTAGGTACATAAGAGTAAAATGACATTAGAAGCAAATATATATTTTTAATATTATATAGACGACATAAAAACAAAATATTTGAAAGGAAATATGCCTGTTTCAAACATACATTTTAAATATATTTATTTGCCGCAGAGACAGTGGTAACGTCTATACTATTGTTACAAATATGAAGCAATATCTTCTCCTGATATTATTATACATACAATTTTATTATTATAATCATCTTCCTATTACAATTAACCTGCAATTCCACAAAAAATAGGCGAAAAGTGGGAACAGAGTGTCTTAACACAAGGTTCTCTCTACCTACCCCTATAGCCTATCCTATACAGGGTGAAACTAAAAGAAAAATTCTTCCTAATTAGTTTATCCATACATAAACTGTGTAGTGTACCTGGGTATATATAATATTGATACGACAGCGTCCACTTCCATCACCATCCATCACCCTACAGCCCAGTTTTGGTATGCAATGACAGCCCACACCCTGTACATAATTAGACTTGTGTACACACGCTATATAATGTCAAATGCCGTGCAAATGTCAATGGTTACTCGCCCACTCTCACACTTCCGCGCTTTTTTCTGTTCTTGTTTTTTTCTTTTATTCTTATTATTTAATTGGATCCTTATCTCAATAAAGTATATGTCATCGAGATAATTTAGAAACTGGAATGCAAAACTGCAAGTAATTGTACAGTTTATTTAAATTTGATTTGTTTTTTTTAAGTAATTATATATACATATATCTAACATTCGTACAAGGACGCAGTAAAGTTAATGGATTAAATAAAGGTTATATTACGGTAAACTCGCGTTGTTAGAGCAGGAAGTTCCACGCGGTCGATTTCTCCATCGGCGTCGATAAATAAGCTGGGCTAGGACTAATTCCACCATATTTACGCGGCGGGTCCCACAAACAGGCGTGGGCGGCTCGCGACACCGGTAATAGTCAAGTAGCCATAGCCCGTATCGCCTATTGAACCCTTTTACAGCCTATCGGTATTTTATTGCAAGACGTTATTAGTGTAAGGCCATCATATGTGGTTTGAGGGTTGAGCGAAATGGTTGCGTGTTCAAATCTTAGTTGGGGAGATATTTAAAATTGAATTAGTATTTGTAATTTATATGTAAATCGTTCAACTGCAGAGTTTCAGAGATAATATAAAAAACTAAGTGTCGAAACACTACTGTCTTCGAGAGACTACCATGTTACAGTGGAACAGCGTCTAATTATAAGTGATATGGTTGTTGGTTCAATTCTCACGCAAGGAAATGGTTATATTTTAATGAGTTTCATTTCACTGCTCTAGTAGACATAGCGCAGCGTTGAGTTCCGCGAAATTTAAACTATTAAAGGGTGTTTTAACACAAAGTTCCAAACATTGAATGCTTCGCGGGAAAAAGCGTGAAGCTGTTGCTTATCCCTCACTGCTCACACTGCTAAAAGCAAAGTGAAAACAAAAACAAAACACGAAGATGACGACATCGCAAATGACATTATTCCACTGGCCTTTATCTTATTAAGTAACGTATCTACTGTCTAAATTTTTAATTGAAGCGTTTATAGCGGTGACACAGTTTCATCTAAATATCAAATAGATTTAGTCAAGTGGTTATTGGACAATTACAAGTGAGATTGATTTGAAACTTGTATTATTATTTTCGTATTTAAATATTAAATTAATCTATATAGACGATTTTATGTACAGTTGTTTAATTGATTAAAATAGGGAAGTAACTGATGTGATAGTTTTTTTTCCGGTGATAAGAGGTGGATATTAAAATGTTTTAGTAGGTTGTTCTTTAGCTGTGTATTTTAAAAAGCTTCATTTCACTTATTTCTAATTCTTTTATTATCAGGAAATTTGGTAAATATATGTAGATCAGGTGACAGTACAAATTGAGTCATCAAGCTGGAATGATGATAAAGGCCTGATATCTACCTATTAGTAAAACAATTTCTTAAACTAATATTTTTTCTGTAAATA
This sequence comes from Heliconius erato x Heliconius himera, assembly GCA_013421005.1. Lineage (NCBI taxonomy): Eukaryota > Metazoa > Arthropoda > Insecta > Lepidoptera > Nymphalidae > Heliconius > Heliconius erato x Heliconius himera. The sequence continues at coordinate 13,059 of JAATLQ010038483.1, read as the reverse complement.
TCTCTAGCATTAAAGTATTTAGAAATAATAAACACGAGATGCAAAAAAAATCACAATGCACTAATATGTATTTATAGATTATCTTTGCCTACTCCGCGTGTCCAAATAAATAATAATCGATGACGAACATAAATAAATAATTGTTTACCATTTCTGTCTTTGTGTTGCGTAGTTTGCTTTAGAAGACGGATCCGGCTGTACCTAATAGAAATATGTACTAAATTACAAGAACAATTTACGAGTCGTATCACATCGAGTCAAAGCCCGGTCCCGATGATATTAATCTTCCAGAGAATAAATTCACGTTACAATTTGAAATTCAAAATGTCCACGCTGTTGCGTGCAAATTATGTTTTCTTGTTATTACTGCTTCGATACCCGCGGGACTCTTTCGAAATGTGGACGATGTTAACTTTCTGTGTTGCTACACTTTTTGACGTAGATCGAATTTTATTGATACTGATTAAATATGGTCTTTGTTTTATTTGCAATATGCCTAATATAATATTTTATACATATATGATTCAAGAGAGAGAGAGGAGCAAGAAAGATATGGGGAGACCCGATTTACCTTTGAGAATACAGCGTTGGTGATACTAATGGAAGGTTACTTAAAAAGTATGGACCACAAGAGGACATGTATGAAGAGGTTGACGACAGTGAACGAAACGAAGTGAAATTATGTACTTAATTCAACGAAGTGAACTTATGTACTTAATAATATTTCCAGAATACATATGTAATAGGCCAGTCGTGGCGCAGCGGCACAAGGTGTGACTGTAAAACCGACTGGTTGTGGGTTCGATCCCCATTCGAGGAGATCAAATATTTACTTAAATTATTTTTTTTCATTTCTTCGCCCTGGTGTCGAGGTTAAGCGCGGCGTTGAGTTCTGCCACTCAACACGCAATACATCCAGAATTCGGCAGAAAGTGGGGAACGGAGTGTCTTAACACTAGGTTCCCTCTGCCTACCCTGCTGTGTGCGGGATACAGCGTGAAGCTGATTTATTTATTTATTTTTACATATGTAATATTAATATATATAATTAATATATATCTAAGTAAATACAATTTTTTAGCACCCCGTTCTCAATCTGTCGTATAACGTAACAGCCAACACTGAAGCAATGTAGGGAATCAACAAGTACATCGAGTTGACATACAGTGGGCGTGAGGACAGGTTGAGTTATAACGCCGTAAAATACACGAATTAGACCCGCTTTAACAGAGAAATTGGTACTAGAAAATAATTTGTGTTAGATAAGTAAATTTATTTACATATATAATTATAACCAATATTTAATATATAAGTGATAGTAGACAACTCTCTGTAAATACTAGTGGTAGAACTAGCATTAAGACTGGAATATTGATAGACGATTACGTTGTAATTGTAATAAACTGATAACATATAGATATTTCAGTTTTCCTTTCCTGCTGTGACTCAATTCTTATAAATATTTAAATAGTAAATACTGGGTGTGGTTAGTTAAAAATATGAGTGTTAAACCACCGATTGGCAGTGGTATAGTTTTTCATTAATTATATGTATAATTTTCCATTGCATTTTATTGTGTTTATATTAAAAAATAGTGATATTTAAAATTCTAACTTAGCAAAGTAATAGTACTAACGATATTGTGAATGCGCCATATTACGTCCAGTCTTTTCAACGTCAGTCAGTTAGATCTTTATAAAAAAAAGATTCGATTGAAATTAATATAATTCAATATACTTTATGATGTAAGAAACCAATATTCATAGTAAAATAAATAAAAACAAACCATAAAAATGGACAATCATCACGGGACGCGACTACCTAAAATGATTGCTCAATCGAAACGCAATCTAATGAACATTTGTTAAAACTGCTTTGAAAGCTATAAAATAATAATAATAAATAATTATAGAATTAATGAGCCGGGATCGAGTCGCACTTTACATAATTATGAGCACCGCGGGCTCCCGGGCCGCGCCGGGTCGCGCCGGGCCGGGCCGCTGTAGGCGCGGTATTTAAATTATAATATTTAATATCGTGATAGCCGCGGTCAATTAATGATAAAATTGGGTAATATTGTATTCGAGACACTATTGTGGTGCAGTGGTGGTTATTTGATTAGATTTAGTGTTGTGTAGGTTGTGGGTTGATATATTATGTTCTTTTTTTATTTTTTGGTTTGATTCGACGAAATATTGGGTTGTATGCGTAACACAAATGTCGACGGTGGGCGTAAATAATAAACGAGTAGAGCCTCGGCCATGTCCTGGCCTTTGGTTCTAATCATATGTGAACACATGACACATGTACAAACACTCAGAAGCTCGGAGCAGTGCCTGGGACTTGCGACCACAGGTGTAGGCTTCAGGGTACCCTTTACTGTAACAAACACTCGCCTTCACTGCTCCAGCCCAATGTAATTACAAATAGGTGTTAACCACATTCATAATTACG